>JAXGGA010003853.1:0-96344 GCA_038373865.1 Uloborus plumipes
GAACAATTATAATTCACGGTCTTTCATTATAAATCACGGTCATTGTCTCACATGGTCTTGCTAAAATGTAGGTGAGCCTTTAATAAAAATTCATAGTTAATCACGGTCATTGTTGAACAATACTTTTAATTAAATGTCTTATTTTCTTAAAACAATATACACAATTATATTTTAGATTTCTTTTTAATTTTAAGTCTATTTTAAAAACATGGTAAAATTCAAACCTTTTTGATTTAAATAATTATTTTCAACTATGCTTAAAGTTTTTAAACGGTATTTTTAATTTTCTAATTTAAATGCTGAAGAGAAAGTGTGCTTTTACTCCAATGCATTAAAATTCTTTGGCAAAAAAAAGCATAAGTCAACAATTATAAAACAATTATGTAATTAACTTACAAGAATGAAATTCTATAATTTCTTTAGCCTTATTAAATCAATTAATTGATTTTACAGGCTAGCAAACATCAGCGTAATGACATTACCTAATTTCCCAACAGCAGGCATTGATTTCCCGAACCAGTTATTTGAGCAAAGTATTTATTACCTGCATAAACCTGAACTTTCGTATCCTTTTAAATTCTGCTCTTTCTATGTTCCAAGCGCCGCAAGAATTCTTCTTCAGATAATACTCCGTTGCGTGTAGCAAAAATGAGAAAAAAAAAAGTTCTTTTAAAAATACTGATTTTTCTTGTTTGCCATTTGGAACGATTCCTTGTGAAATTTCCAGATAACGCCTAAGATTAGAAACAAAGAGTTCTTTTTCCTGGGAAAGAGAAATGGCTTAGCGATCAATACTTTGCCATTAATTACGTTCACAGCGTCTGTTGGAGGACACTGGGCTTTTATATATCATCTTGTCCCTTTTAGGGAAAAAATATTTTTAAAAGAATCTTGTTCGTCTTTTATCTACATTACGTAGAATTAAAGTGGCTTCCTGCGCTGTGAAATTTTCCAATGGCGCTTTTAATGAACGTTTGCCAACTATCCGTTGGGGATTTTGGGTTCGCGGTGTTTGCTGTCATAACCTTTATTGATTACCCGGTCGCGCTTCGTAAGGCTTTAATCGATGATGAGTTTTGCGATATTTAATATCGATAGTGGAGGTTTTAATGGTTAACTATGTTCTCATGCCGTTCAGCTAAATGGGCTTCGAAGTAAAAGTAGAAGTAATTCGTTAATTTAAAAATCCATCCTTTGGATTTTAAAACTCACTAAAACTTTGTTGAACGTATCTTTTAGCAACGTAAATCTTTTTTCTAATAGGAGCATTTCAATGAAATGAATAGTTATGATTTTTATGATTATCTTTATCTTCTGACATTCTTTTTCAAAACTTAAAAAGTGCTATTAATTTTTAAAAAGCAGTGCATAAAACTTTCTCAAAAATGTAGGTTTTTTTTTTTTTTAACTTCATGAAGTCATATGACTGTATTAAATATTTTTTTAAAAACTGCGTTAAAAAACAAATATTTTTTGCACTTTCATTTAGAACTTGTATTATTTTCCTTGACATTCTTTAGCAGTGATATTAAAAGCTACTACACTCAAAACATCTGCCAAAAAGATGAAATTATTAAATTTAAAAAAATTGTGAAATGCATTTATGGATTGTAGAATACCTCGGAGAAAATTGAGGACAGCTACATTTTTTACCAGTTTGGTGTTTCCTATTAAAAACTATTAACTTTCATTCCGAACAAGAACGAGACAGCTGCAACCAATATTACATAAGATATTCAAGGAAAATGATCTTTAATATGCTAAGTTTCAGGACATTACCAATTTTTTGCATCATTTTTAAGCTAGACCTCGTATTGTTTTATTGTTAGATCTTAATATTATGGTGAATCATTTCAAACATTATTTTTACGAAGTCACAATTGCTTATTTCTCTCACTTGACTATGCTTGCAATGCAAACTCCTCTGGTTCACGGGCCTCTGCGAGCATGTCTCTTCTCTTGGGTGGTGGCGTCCATGTTCCGCGGAATCGATCTCATTTATACCTTGCCCTCATCCTCCTCTTTAAGACAGCCAGCATACAATATCCAGCAGCATCCAGCTCCTGGCATTCATTTGAATTTTGACGTCTTGAATCCAAATTATGTTTTTCGCAATTATGATTGTAATAGGAGTCATCGGTAAAAACGAGAAATCCGACGAGTCGGGTCCTACACTGCAAAAAATAAGCTGTTGTTTTTACAGTACAATACTGGCAAAAGTGGTTCCAGTTTAAAACTGTAAAAGCACAGTAATGAACTTCAAAACTAGCAATTTTTTCAGTTTATTACTGTAAAATTAGCAATTTTACCATAAAGTTAGCTGTACTTTATTGTAAAAACAGCAGTATAATACTGGCAGCCGAGGTTCCAGTTTGAAACTGTAAAATGCATTGTGATAAACTGAAACTAGCATTTTTACAGTTCATTACTGTAAACTAGCAATTTTAGTTTACTACTGTAAAATTAGCAATCTTACAGTTTATTACTGTAAAGTTAGCTCTATTATACTGTAAAATTAGCAATCTTACAGTTTATTACGGTAAAGTTAGCTGTATTATACTGTAAAAGCAACATCTATTTTTTAGACAACATCGTAATTCATGATTGCGAAAAACTTAATGTGAATTTAAGACATAGAAATTGAAAATAATGCCAGGGGCTGGATGCTGAATGTTATTTTTTACAATTTCGACATTTGTAAAATTAATTACTAACTTGATTATTTATAAGACATGATTTATTTTTCTCCTTTTTTATACTTTTTTTAATAAATACTTTTAAATTACATTTAAATTCTGTAGGCAAATTACATATAATTGTTAATAAAATTTTATTCTGTTAACTAGACATGAAAATTCAAGTGTTTAGTTGGTTGCCTATGATCAGTAGACACTTTTGGATTAATAACTATTATTTTTTACTTTTAGTATCGACTTAATTCAAAACCTTTTCATAATTCATAAAAATCAGAAGGAAGTCTTAAGGTAGCGTAGTGTGAAAATGAGACACACGCAACACTTATAGAATATTGTAAATAAATGCGCGTTTAAATTAATAAAATGAAATTAATATAAAAATTAACATTACTTAAATCATCAACTTTTGTGAAATGAAACGTTTATTGATGTTTTAAAAATTCAAAATATTTTGAAGAATAATAACAATATTGTTGAATGGAGAAATAGGTATTCTAGAAAACAAACTTAAATGTTACGTTATGTGTAAACACAGTGCTTCAATAACTGAAAACTGTTTTTTTTTTCCAAATGGAATTATTCCCTCACAAGTTTGAGGGGGGGGGGGTGAAGAGAACCAAAACAAACTTGCATATAACCGTCTCACAACTTCTAATTTTTATTCTTCAATAATAAACAAAATACATTTACATATAGTTTATGGATTGATTCAAGATAGTTTCTTGTTCAAGGCATACTTGAAAAACTTGCATCCAAAAATAATATCCCGCCTATTAATCAGTAAAACATTGCTGATTTAAAGCAATTGTAAATGTAGCCGATTATGGCCGAATGCCGATTAATCGGTACATCCCAAATGTATACCAAGATGTATATCCATAAGTAATGATTATTTAGTGTAAACATCACGAGCTGATAGTGTTTTAATAATAAGCAGACATAAAATTCGTTCCAGTTTCTGTATCCTTAACTGAGAAACTATTAACAAGAGAAACTATCCATTAGTAAGAAAAGAAACAATACATTTTGAAGTTCTAAATACTCATCAATTTGGGGAACATTAATGCAAGATAGTTTACGGGCATTGTTTTAATCTAAGAGTATTACACGAACTTTGCAACCAGTAGAAATTTTTAAAATCGAATAATAAATTAACCTGATTTTAAACTTAAAAATGTATTTTCCAATCTGCCATTCTATTAGATTAAGGGGTTATCTGCTGATTATAACCATCAAAGTTTTCGCGTGGCCAACTTTTTTATTACCATTCAAAAACTTCGTTATCTGTGTGAGGTGAAATTTTACTATGTGTCGTTAAAGTTAGTTTCATTGCCACTCCAGGACTTTATCAGCTCGGCAAAGTTTGTTATAGTTAAGTGAATTTCAAAAATGTGTTAAAAGAGAGTCAAAATTTATTTTTCAGTTACAAGCACCTCATTACTTTTCAGTAATCTTGCTTGATTTTGAACTTTTTTCCTGAATTGTTTAATAAATTATCGTTCATCTGCTAGGACATGATCACAAGTCAGAGAACGGATAAATTAGGAGAAACTAATAAATTTTTCAAATGTACAGCTGTACATTTGAAAAGCTAATGTTGCTAATGAAAGTGCTACAAAGAGAATTTGAGAGTTTACATAGCCCTTATTTTCTTTTAGAAATGGGTCTCTTGTGGACGTACATCTATAAACAAATGGGTCATTTTGCAATGTTTTTGAAACTTTTGGAAAATGAACAATATTCCCCTGCTCTTTTTTTTAATGTCTCTTGTATAAAGCAGCACCGCTCCCCCCCCCCCCCTAAGCTAGGGCTAAGGCAGAAACATGCAATATACCGCCAACTCAGCCATTTACAATGTCTCTTTTGTCTGTACGCGAATATTTAAAAAAATAGTCATTTCACGATGCTTTTAAAAGTTTAAAATTATTTTCATTTGTTCTAGTTTTATACATCCAATCTTGCGCTTCCATAAAAAAAAAACTACGCTATGTTATTCTCTAAGCAGATTTAAAACATCGGTAGAAAACTTACATGGAGGAAAATATCCTTTATGTTTGACAAGAAATCCAAAAACATGCTTACCAATACAAGAAATCTATTTTTAAAAAAAAGTATCTATTTTTGAAATAACTTTTTCTCTAATAAAGCATTTTGCCCCGAGCATTTCAGAGCTTTTATCGATGACTTTTCCTTATTCTCTCGGCGGGTACTTTCTTGCCATTCAATTTCGGAATACTAGTTGAGGACGGACACTGGTCAGCCTTTTCTTTCCGTTTTGCAGAGCCCAAAATCAATAACCCATACAGCATACCTCTCATATGAATGAAAAACATGGAAGTTCTTTCAGCCTGATTACTGGGCTGGCCCATTGCAGCCGGGGGAATGAGGGGGAGGAGGAATGGGGGGGGGGAGGTCGAACTCAAATGAATGCCGAGGCTTCGAAGAATCGTAAGCCTCCATCAATGCAGTGCAAGTAATTTTCTAAATTGCGGAAGAAGTGAAAGTGAAAAGGTCCAAGCGCCCGCAGACGACTTGATTTTGCAGGACATGTTATATCACTTATTTTAAATGTATATCCTGCTATTTAGAAGAGATCTTGAATATCATTTTGCACGTAAATTGTTGCAAGTTTGTGTAAAAAAAAGTGATACTTATAACTTATTGTTACGTAAAAAAAAGCGTTTTTTGAACTTCCATTTGTCAACACGCTTCCATTGTAATGTATTCTTGAATCGATGATAGAACTACGAATTTGCTTTGCGTGAGCTTTGTGCGCTGATAAATGCATGCTTATAAAAACAGTTTTCCGATATCTTCGGCATTTGATTCAAGAGAGAAAAAAACATGTATAACGTTACGAAATAAATTTATTTCATCATTAGAACTCGTTCAGCAAATCTGGGAAATATCCCTGGAATTTAAACTTATGTTGTGTTCTATAGCACTATGCACAGGTAATGAGGCATTTTATTCCCAAAGTGTTACATTTAGCACCATTTCTGTCTTTACTTTGGGGAAAAAATAAGTAAATCTACGAATAAAATAACTAAATACAAAAAAGTTTAAAAAAAGTTTAAGATAAAAATATTTCAAATACTCTTTTTCATTCAATTAATTTGTTCTACAACATCCACTAGCAATGTTAATAACTAGTAGTTCACATGAACCTACTAGCTGTTACGAGTGCTTTTTTTTTCTTTTATTTAACTCTATATTTTTAATAAGTAGTACAAACAAAATATGTTTTAAAGTACTAGAAGTTTTGTGTCTTATATTTTTAAATGCACTTTTCTGACCATTTCCCTTTACTATATTTCACTAAAAAAGAAATAAAATGTTATAAAATAAATAATCGTTTGGCACAGTATAATCCATAAGGACCAAACTACCCAAACCAAATCGAATTTTTCTTCAGATGCCAGTCGGGCACAATAGGAGGTGTTAATTCATTCAAACGAAGCTACATACTTATTTTTTATGAGAAAATTACTTGAAAATGTTAACAAGTAATTTTTATAACGCTTTTTACAAATATATATATGCTTTGATTTTGTAAATAATGTTAAAATACGTATTTTTTTTTTTTTTTAATTAACCATTTGAAAGTTCAAAATAACAGTTGTGAATTTAGCTTTTAGAGGACACTGCTGTTTTCATTTTAGCACTATTCAAATGTCAACTCTGAATTGTTCTAACTATGAAGTGCAAAAGTATATCTAAATTGCCCAGACTTGCACTGGAAAAGAAAAATAGTGTCCATGCATTTTGCTTAGAAAATGGGCATGCGTATTTAGATAAGAAGCGGGAACGATAACCCATAAACCTGACAACGAGAAAGAATGTGCAGACAGTTGAGGAGGTAGTTGAAAAGGGCTGCGTTACGTTTTTAGTTTGTTACTTGTTTCCAGCGTGAAGGTTGGAGTGGCGAAATTTGACAAAAATATTGTTCCGCTTCAATTTTTTCCGTTTATTTATTGGGTACTTTGTAAGTCAACAGAAACCTCTAGTAATATATTGCGTTTCGCTGGAGGAATGTTCATAAATTTAAAAGGAAGGTGTATGATGCTTTTACTGAATGTAATTTGATTTTTCTTGACGTATTAATTTCGTTTCAGAATGAAGTAAAGAATTAAAATGATTGCGATCAAAAATAAATCTCAATTTTTCTTATTAAAAAATTGAATTTTTATTTTTTTAAATTTTGTATTTTATCTTTTTAATTTTATTGTTATTTATTTTTAATTTTTTTTCCAGGCAGTGGGGGGGGGGGGGGGGCTTTTTTTTCCTTGAATTTGAAAAAAAAAATAAACATTCAAATGAAATATTTTTAGAACTCAAATCGCTCTTTTCCTGCTTCCATGGTGCTTAATTTTTATTTAACTTTCAAAGCTTGTAAATACGCTTAACCAAATTTTTGATGCACGTTTTAGATTTTTAATGAGTGAAATACGCTTGTGGGCCGTTAAAAATACTGCGGCATTAGGAAAGCTACTTTATTCCTGATCGGAAGAGAAAGTTAAAATATAATTCCAAATCTATTAAAACACAAAAAGCTCTTTAATGGACACCAAATTTGAGACCTATAAGTTTTGTGTGTCAATCAATTTTGAGTGATCGTAGAAATGTTTTCGAGTTTATTCAGAGCTTGTAAACTGCATCCAAAAAATAAATAAATAAATAAACATAAAAGGATTTAAAGTCTATAAGATTCGAAACACATTATTTATTTTTTTCTATATATATTGCTCTATTTTCCTGTTCATTTGTTCTTTTTAGACACGAATATGAAAAACTAATTTTGCTTTTTCAGATTAAATACATCTAACCAATGTACTGAACTTCTGCCAGTTAAAACAACATCATGTCAAAATCAGTGAAAAATCAAGCATTCAAACCATAATAATTTAAAATACAAGAACAATTTCTTCACAGCATATTTTATACATCACACTTGCGAAGTACCACGCCTCTGGCCGTTCATGCATCCAGTTTAACATCGTTGCCAATAAAGTCTTTTAAAAATTAAAGTATATAAACTATGAATAATTTAAAGAACACAAAAGCATCTGATTTACCTGGCGGCAATCTCTGTTGTGCAACTAGGATCCATCAATTGCGAAATGTTTATTTCTAAAAATTTATGTATGATTTTTGAAATCCTGTCCAGCAAAAGTGATTTGAATTTTCCCCAAGGGCACTATGGTTAATAATTTTCGAATTGCTCAAAACATTCCATTAAGTTTCAAAAACAATAATTTCTGCTCAAATTGCTTCGATAGAAAATATTTATTGAGCCTGTAAATATTGCTTGTATTTCGCAAACTTGCCTGTATTATTACTCGCTTGTAAATATTATTTTGTCTTGCGCCATCTTCATCTCTTCTCTCTCTTTCGCTGACTCAGGTCATATGAATGGTATACAATAATTTTAAGGGAACATTTTTAACAGAAAGACGAATTTGTTCTCTTCTATGGCCCATTAACACTGAACAACAAACTTAAACATTTTTCCTGTTATTCAAATCAAACTGCGAGATCTTGTAAAATAAAAAAGAAAACTTACCTGATTTATGTCTCAAAACCAAAATGGTCCATCACGTTCACGTACGGGTCTTCAACATGAAAAAAACTATTTAATTTGCAACAAAAATCCGTTGTTTTATCTCTGCTTCCCTTTGAGAGTTTTTTTTTGGGGGGAGGAGGGGCAGAAGAAAATCCCTTGTTTCACCTTAAGTTCAGTTTTTTTTTTTTTTTTGCACGTAGATTTACGAAAATCACTCTTTCACTATCCAAAGCTTTTACACATATATCTACACAAATCGAATGGTTTAAAAAAGTCACATTGTGGATTCACTAGTGGTTCAGCATGAGATATGTTTTCTGTGCCAAGAGAGAAGTTTTTTCTTGTAGGTCACTGTTTTTAGAGCCCGCAAGAATCTTTCAGCTAAATTCCAATTAAAATGTGGAGTTTTGGGAAAATAATGCTTGGTACACAAAAAATAATTGCATTCGTTATTTTCAGAAACACATATTTCAACTTAAAGGAAAATCTTCGTATTGTGCTGTATTAACTAATGCTGTTAAATTCAAATTTAGTGTTAATGGTTCTAAGCTGCAGATAAAAAACTAAAAAAAATTAAGCTACAAGATTCAATCATCTATAAATTTCCTATTGACGTGCTCGTGCTGGTTCCAAGAGCAACAAATCCATGTCAAAACATCCACCTTATAAATATTTGAACTATTTCTTTTATTTATGCCTCTGTCTTCACAAAACGCAATATCAGAGCTTTGTCCCCACAGTTGATACACACGAAAAAAAAAATTTCCCTGCAGGAAAGAAATGGTTTCCTGCAATATTCCGGCATCCAATACACTTTACCACCTTCGAACCCCTCACAATCATAGAGACTATACATCCCGTTGCATCGTCATTTACTTCTTGCAAAAGAAAAAAATCGGCTGCTATAAAATGGGACGTCCAAAACGATAAGCCGTTGCAACAACTGCAAGTGCCATCTACTGGAAAATTCCGCCAGTTTAACAACGATGCCATTTTTTTCCTTCCATGTTCCTTTCCTCTCCCTTTATCTTTGTTCTCTTGAAAAATTTCCCCGCTCGCAAGACCAGGGAAAATTACTAAGGGATTTCTCAAGGTTGAGAGGATGTGACACGGATTCCTGAAACTTTTGTGCAAGCATGTGTACATATCGGAGCGGGGATAAAAGAGGGAAAAAACATCGGGACTTTAGTTAATATTTAAAATAAGTCCGAATTGTTGTTCGAGCGTGCTTTTAAACTTCTTGTATTTTCTTTTCGTCTCTCATTTTCTGGAAGAAATATGGGGAGGATGATTTGATCAGGAAAATTTTCCCGTTAAGGGACCTTGCTGGAAGAACCCCGCTCACTCCCTGCGCTCATTCTTCCCGCGAAATATTGATGTCTTCTGAGAGTGGAGAAAGAAATCTCAATCTTTAAATTACGCATGATTTTTAATAACGTGGAAGTAGAATTTTTAGAAAAATAGTTTTGGCATTGAAAAAGAACAAATACTTCGTCAACTACTTTTCCCATTGGGAACCTTAAAATAAGTGTACATATACACTGTATCATCAAAAGGATCGGGATACTTTCAAAAATTCGCATTTTTAAGGATTTCTCGATAAATAAGTAACCAAATTTTCTGCAACTTTTGTCACATGAAATATAGGCTTTGGCTGACATTTCCCAATAAAAATTAAGTCACCCATGCATTTAAGGGACTCAAGAGGGTGGGGGTAGCAAAAACGATTGTTGATCGTTCTTCATCGTTAATAACTGGATATGAGCTGTAAATTTCAGAAATCAGTTTACGTACTACACATAGTTAATTTACTTTTTTTCTTAAAAATAACTCTTTTTCCCGAAAATATAACATTTTTTTCAAAATTGAGAATTTTATTTGAAGGTTTTTGTCTCATAGCACGCAGAGTTTTCCGTTAAACCTTACCAAATTTTCTGAAAACTTTGCAGCATACACAAGCGTAACATAATACTTTACTTAAATTAAATCAAATTACATTGAATTT
This sequence comes from Uloborus plumipes, assembly GCA_038373865.1. Classification (NCBI taxonomy): domain Eukaryota; kingdom Metazoa; phylum Arthropoda; class Arachnida; order Araneae; family Uloboridae; genus Uloborus; species Uloborus plumipes. Next base: position 10,265 of record JAXGGA010003853.1, read on the forward strand.
TTTATGAAATATGAAAGTTAAAGCAAATATTTTTTCACTGCTCATGCGCGAACTGAAACAGCTTATAACCTTCATAATTTAAAACCCAAGTATATGTGGCAACTCATATATAAGTTCCAGTAGGATATCTTACAAATTTAGAAAATACCAGCGAACAAATGAGCTGAATTTCAATTATTCTCGGATTAGCGGAGAATCATAAATGAAGGTTCGCAAATTGGCAACACTAGTTTTCAATCTTCCAGCTTTTCTAAAGAGTGATTTTTGATAAAAATAGATTATTTAAGAACAATCCCTCATGACTCATCGCGCTTCGAAGAATCATAATATAGGGAATTCACTCTCCCGTCCCCCTTTCACTTATATGAAGTTCGGAGCATCAAAGGACCTCTGCGACAAATGTGGCGAAGATCCGACGAAAACTATGGCTATGAATAGTAGTTGAAGCAAACCTAGCCTGGAAGCATGGTGAAGGCCACGTTGATCCTAATCTCAATATTACAACGCTGCCAGGTCAGATTTACCCCAACGATAGAGAAAGAAGAGTTTCGCTTTCCATGGAAAGGTGAATAGCGAAAATTCACCATTCCTGTGTATTCCTAATACTTAAAAAACCCTAGACCAAATTTTACAAGAGTCCAAATCGGCTCTGTTACCAAAAATATCCGTCATAAATTCTTAAGCGTCAAAAGATTTCTGTGCCAAATTGGACAAAGCCATTTTTATTTATTTGACTATATAAAATATTGTGATCTTTTTATTCTTAATATTAAATTAATATTTCAGTTTTCCTTCCAGTTAACACGACATCGACTCGTAGACTTATTAAACAATTTCTCCAAGGATACTTAATACGTAGCTAATTGCGTCCGTAGATCTAGGGTTCCAACCACCCCCTCGGTCTCCCCAGCTTCTTATCAACACGTTCGCTCGATTTCATCTGCAGCCCACTTTGAAGGGAGGCCTAATTAGCACATCCAGTATTTCTCCTCAATCCCCCCCCCCCTTCCCATCAAGAAGGCAGAATTCTTCAGCTCAGGAAGGAATAATTACTGGAACGTCAGATTATGACGCTGCTAGTCATGGGATACACATTCAGCACTTTTACCATATGAGGATTGATCAAGGGTTGGTGACGGTTGTGTAATTGGGAGCTATGCGACTGGATTGGTTCGATTGTTTCACACTCCCTTTCCCTGGCACGTTATTAACAATGCCTTTGTCAGCTTGTTAGGAATCGATCAAGTCTTATTAGAATGATTTGATTGATTGTGTATAAGAGTGTCTTCTTGAGCATGCAAAGTTAGAAACGACAAACGATTTCACCCTTCCTTCAGTTGATTGTCTCCCTGAAGTTAAAACACAATGAGTAGCTCGCTACTGCAAAAATTTCTGTTACTTGTTCTCTGAGTTGAATTATATTCTAATTAAAATCAATGAATGTGTTCTTGCTTTTATGAAAATGGATCATCATCGAGCTTGCATTCAAAGTATAAGTACTTATTCATTACAGCTTGACTTATTTAATAATATATCAGTGCAGCTGAAGCAATTAGTCTTCTTATGATGACGTTTCCGGTCACGTGCAGCAAATTCACCACTTTTGTTTCCTAAGAGTTAATCGAGAATTGATTGCAGTTATGAGTGGCAGTTTAATCCTGACTTTCCTGAAAATGTCATTAATAATAGTTTCGTGAGCTTATCAAATTTCAATGATGTCTTGAATCACACTGTTGCTATTTAGCCACCCGGCTCTTTCACAGCAAGTTTTTAAACTCTCGACCGGTAAATTTTTGAGTGTGTGTAAACAGTACTCTTTGTATGAAAATTAATGTATTTCTAATGAAAGACATTGTTCATTGAATGGGAAAAAATACTTGAATATATCAGATAGTTTTTCTTGTTTACTATTAGAAACACGGAGATCAGCTTTAAAAGCAATAAATGAATCAATTAATAATTCTGAAAATGATATCAATAAATGAAGAAATTTGTTATTTTTAGAAAATAATACAAACCGTATACTGCCTTTTAAATTTTATTTGTTATAGTCAAATTGAAATGTGCGTCTCATTTCATTCACGGAAGTGTTCCAGTTGCTGAACCATTTAATGAAGGCCGCGGTTTTATACTTTTTATCAAAGTTCAAATCATGAGCTAAACTTTAAAAATTGGGGATCAGTGGAAAATAGAGAGACGAAGAGCATAATAAAGGTCTAATAGATAAAAAATTAGAACAACTCTAGCCCATCCGAAATGTACAATTTCAACATATACTGAAGCATATTTTATTAAAACTCCACTTACAGCTCTAGTCAACGTTGATTCTATATACAATCCTTACTGCTTTCAAAACTGATAAATTTTCCCCTAAAGTTTCATAAGCCCATTCCTATTCGGTGAGCCCTTGATCAATTGGGGTTCCCCCACAGCCAAATTTTTCAGACGTCTCTCCCTTGCCAAAATGAAATTTGTAAAACAGCGCCAATTTCTCGATTGAAATTTCAAGAAATGGGGAAGAAATTTCTCCCTCTGTCGAGGGAATTCAATCTCTCCCAGCGAAGTAAAATCCTGTTTCCCTGCATTTTCCCCCCATTCTTTCACCCATTTGCCGGCGAAAGGTGCAATTTGTTACCTGCAATTCCGTTGACAGCTTTATGGTTGGGATCCACGAAAACGGTTTACTATAAATTCCCCAGTCTGCAACAGATAAAAGTGTACTTATCCAGCGAAATAGCTCCAAGAGGATTTTATTTCACTCTTCCCCCTATATATTTATATACATATACGCATTCACCCCCTTTTTCCTCCACAATATCACCAGGCCAAAAAAGTACAATAACACCACGGGTTATTAAATAAAAAGGAACTACCGCCATAACTCTAATTTCGTTTCTCTATATATTACCTTCCCGGTAATGAAACGCAGTTATTTGTCTTCGTTAAATAATAATAACAATAACAAAAACAGTGGTGGATAAAGGTTTAATGGGAATAACGATTCGATTCTCGTTTTACGCCGATGTGTAATGATGTGACCTTTTTTTTTTTTTTGTATCGATATACAGCTCGTAGATCGATATAGGAAAAGATTTAGTGGTGATGAGGTGCTATTGGCGAAACTCTATGTGCAACCGACGCTTCTGCTCTTTCAGAACTAGATTTTAGAATTAGATTGCTTGCTTTCAAGTTCACGTGATTCAAATTGCTTGTAACCATTAGAATGTTTATGACCATTTAATGTGCATTAAATGGAGAAACTACGATTGGCCATTAATATCCATTAGTGTCGTTGGTTGAATGAAGAATTGTTCGCGCTCTAGGAGATTTGGCTTGGAAATGGAAAAATAATTAGCATTCACAGTGCTTATTTCTTTGCGTCATTCTTTTCAACGATGTTTAATTATAATTAATGGTAACAGTTTAGTTTTCAGGGAAGAGAAAATAACTTTGTGACTCCATTTTGTAACTATCATCTGCCGCGCTGCTTCCTGCATTTTCTATACGAAAGTGTATTATAGATGTTGCCCAAATGGAACAATTAGGATTGCTTAATGGATGAGCTGGAAGAATTACACCCTTTTGACGAATTAAGTTCCTAGAAAATAATAAGTCTGAATTTGTAGTGATAAATGTTTCTTGTTCATAGTTTGAGAGAAATGGTTTTATGTTCTGAAATACAGTATTATTCGTTATATCGTACTTGTTGGGAGACAACAAAAAAGAGCGATATATTCGAAAACGCAATATAACCTAGATCATAAAAATTGACTATTCAATTGTTAACCAATTAACTTGTGCAGTTATAAAAATGTTACTTCATTATCATATTCAAGACGATTTTCGTAGCAAAAATAAAAGAAACCAATTTATCAATTTTTCTTTTAGAGTGAAAAATAAATAAAATAAAATATTTTTAGCTTTTTATGGTGAAACACGAATTGAAAGACACTTTAAACTACAACAAATTAAACTTATGGAAAATATGCCAGTTCTGCTTTTTGATTTAAAAAAGCAGAAAATACTTTTTTGGGGAAATATAGCATTTTTTCCCCTGCAATATCAATTGAAAAGAAACATTTTTTAAAATATAAATATATATATATTTTTTGAGGACAAAGGAAAAGCATGATATATCTTAATGAACGAGATAACGAGGCACGATGTAACGAAGAGTATTATTGTATATCTCTCAGTGTTGGTTTCTTAGAAATACTATAATGAACGCGTTAAAATTTGTCGGAAAGCATCCAAATTTTAAGAAATGCAGCTACATAAATTAAATTAATGTTATGAAATAAAACTTTTTTATTTGCTGGTAAAAAATTAAGTTGCAGGAGTTGCTTTTTGTTGTTTTTTTTTTTTTTTTTTTTTTTTTTGGTCATATAGATACAAAATGCGTCAGCGATTTCCACAACTGAAATCTGTAGAAGTTGTTTCTCTGCAAGTACTGTGTCAGTGCAGTGAGGAAAACATGTGCGCGCTACACTAGCCAACGAAGTTTCACAGGTTACTTTTGTCAAACGTCCTGAATCGATTCTGTGTACTGTGTTTGGTCTTTTAACTTCGCCAACTATTAAAACTTTGGCTTGTTACAGCTATATCTTTGAAAAAAAATGGCCGTGACAGTATTATTATTATTATTATTAGAGTAAAATATCATGACAACGAATAACAATAAAACAAAATATTCAATTTAGCGAAATAAATGTTCAATCCCATTTTAATTGCCATTACTATGTCTAACTCCCATTAAAACTAAATTCTCGTAACAGCGTATTATATTTGCGGTCCCTTTAAATTCGTTTTGGAGGATTTTTTCTGTATATAGTACTTATAATGAAAGCCTTGAAGGTATTCCATTAAGCATTCAAACATGGAATACTTAATCAAACATGGGTAACTTTAAAGTAGTTACGAGCAACTTCCACACTGACCCGAACATTTTTAAGGACAGGAACAAGCTGTTGTACTTGGAAAAATCATCCATGTGCCCAAGTCTAACTTTTGGAAGATAACTAGTGAAGATCCCTAAAAAAGGACTGCTGGGAATGATCCAAACTTTTTGTTAGTTATCATTCCTATAATAAAAGAATTCACACAGAATATATTTTTGGAGAACACTCTATCTGAACTTAATCAATCATTGAATACTTGATCAATCATGAGTAAATTTGAAGTAGTTATGAGCAATTCAACCATGGCCCAAACATTTTCTAACAACAAGCTATGATGATACTTGGCTAAATCAACCTTGTGCCGAAGACTATAACTGGCGGAAGATAACCAGCGAAGACCCTTGAAAAGCGACTTCTGTCAATTTACCAATCTTCATTCTCCGGATCATGATCTTCCCCCCAATGTCTCAAACGAAGTGAAACAACAGCTGTCTCAAGCTGTCAAAAATGGCTGGTTGGCGCGGGGCTTTTAACTCGGCGGTTAAAAGAGTGTTCCCCTCCAGTTCCTAGATAAATTCAATTAGGTGGCTCAAGAGAGAGTGAGAATGAGAGAGGGGCTTTGCAGGAAATAAGGGAAAAATCTCCCGGGAGCTCCCTAATTAAGGCCTTTTAAATGACCGCACTGATTCTATTAGCTGCAGAGTCATTATTTAATTTTCTCCAACGTAATGCTATATGCCAGGCTTAACGATGGCCTGCTTGGGGGTGAGGAGAGGCAGAGGATGCCTTATCGATAAGAAAGAGATAAGACACCCTCTGGATTTAGTTACTGATTGCTGATAAGACTGGCTTTGATGGGTGTTTTGTTTATTGCTTAATTCTTCAGCAAGCAGATAGTGTCTGAGCATTTTAAAGACTTAATTTTTAATCTTTAGTTGGTAAAAATCTTTGAATTTTTATAATATCTCTAAATAAGAAGCCTACTAACACCATCCCTCTACAAAGAAAATGGGAGGGTGGAATAGAGGACCTCAAACTTTCGGCTGATTATTGTAGTATAACTACGTCTGTTATTAATTACAGAGATATTTAGTTCATGCTTTACACAACTTGAAAAGTAATTCTTAAAATTGGAAATCAACTAATCTTAAGCTATCGGTTGGTGAATTTTAACTTATTTGAAACGATGTTTCCGTTTACTCTTTTTAAATTAAGTTATTTCACCAAAAAAAGTTAATTCATTCACACAAATGTATTACGATTTTATTCTTATTATCTCTACTGAATATTCATTGTCCGCTTATTATATAGCATATCAAATTACGCCAAATATTTCGCAGAACTTTTCGGTAGTAACGTGGAATGTTTTTCAGCATATGTTTCAAAATCATTTTTTATGCTTATCTCGTTAAATTTTTTTTCTGATATAATACGAACATAAAAATATTGCTCGTCAAACCTCCTTTACATTCCCATAATTATAATAACAACATAAAAACAACACCTCAGTCTAACCCCAAATAACCTTACACTCCTCATAAATTTTACGCACGCCATAAAATCCCATATTTCCTCTAACGCAATTGGCAACAGTTGTATTATTCTTGACGCGCCATTTTGTTTTCTCTTCACTCTTCAGCTGCGCATGCGTCGTCGTGTGTGTTCGCAACCGTGTAGGCCTTCTTATTAACTCTATAATGAGTTAGCGTGTATAATTTACCCTTTTTTTATTGCTGTTCGACTTAACGAAACACGTCTTGTTATAAGGAAATCGTTACTTGTGAGCTTAAAACCGCTTTTAATTAAGGATTCTGTGTGGTAAATTGGCAATTTAATGTACATCAAAAGACGAACGTACGCTTCATTATAAATTCATTAGCGTGCTCAGGGCTAGCCTTTTCAGTACACCTCAACGAGTCTCTTTAAGATATTTAAGAATCTGCACACAATAAGTCGATTGGCAACGCCTCAACGTTTGCGTGTTTACTGTATGAGAGTCTAAAGTTAGCCATTGTTGTGGAACGTAGAAGAACAACTTAATGTCTCTCATTACGATGTTATATATTTTCATTTTCATTTCATTTTAACCAATAAAGTCTTTAATAAATTCAGATTTCCTTTCCCATAATTCTTAGACTATGGTAATATTGGCAAGAACTACGTTTTAACTCATTTTTTCAAATAACGGGACAAGTTTACTGATTTAGAATATTAATTTTCCTTTAAATGTAGTTAAAAACAAAATATTGACAGAAAATTGATATAAAATTTTACTGTACAGTTTTACTCTCTAAACTTTTTCTTAATATGTTGTTTTCAGCAATCTACTGTCACCTCAACGGTAATAATTTTCATTTTTGACTTTTTTTTAATGTTATTGTTACTGGTTATGAGTTCCTCAAAGTTTCTCCATTTAAGAAACTCTGAAATACAGTCCAATCTTTCAACAAACGACACCAAAGATCTACAAACTGTCAACCAACAAAATATCAAGGTAAAACTATACCAAATTGCACAATAAAGTACTAACTTGATTGACATAAGGCCCTGCTGATAATTTTGTGAAATACGATTGTCGTTTCGTTTTCACGTTTGCCACTTCCTTCTAGGATAGTGGTACAAAACAACAACTTCAATGTAATTTGCGAGGTCACACTGAAACAAAAAATGGAAGCGTTACCCAAGCTACTACCGTTTCTTTTATTCAAGGTTTTAAATAAAGACTATAAAAAATTAAATTGTGAAGATGTAAAAAAATGTAATTTCAATCATTCTAATTTCTAATTTATCGATAATGAGAAAACTGTCCTAAAATTCGATTGGCAAAACTCGATTAATCGATACTATTATCGATAGTCTAACAGTTCTGCCAAGAAGCATAAATCCAGAGGCAAGAAAGTTTCCCTTAGCTTGCAAAATAACTTTTCCCACTTTTAGTATTAATTGAAGTAGTAAAGGCGCGCTTAGGTGTGCAAATTTTTGCTGACATATTTTACTTTCTGATTGGTTTCTTTTCTTTCTTTTCATCAACATACATTTTCAGTGCTTCGTATTTTAAACAGATATATGTAGCATTTTCAATCGTATATCTTAATGTCAGTTTTCTGCCCACTGTTGACGAAGGATAATACGTCGATTTTTGAGTCTGCTGTTACAATATCTGTAATGATATGATGTACAATTCTGTAGTTCCAAGGGCTATTTTTCTTAGCATTAGACATTTTACAGTTCACCATCTGATTTTTACATCTACTTTTAGCAGTCAATGTCTACAAGCTGTTTTCTTTAAAGTTTCAAAATTTTGTTTTGTGGTTTGTAAAAATTTTTGAGAAATAACATTGGTTAACTTACTTTCTTGTTCAAAGTTACATAGTTTCTACAGAATTATGTTCTGATTTCAGTTTCGTTTTAGAACATCACTGCTTATATAATTCTCGATTTTCTTTTAACCTCCTTTTAAGTTGAATTTTTCTTTTGACACCAAACATCTATGCAGTGCAAGATTTGACTTAATGCTTCAGTTTATTAAAAAAAGATAATTTGCGACATTTTCTTCATTGATAGCTGAAATTCAAAACAGGAAAAAAAAATCAATTTCAGTGACTTTTGATCCGTAACTTGAGTAATTTCCAAGAGCTTATGCTACAGCGACAACCAGCAGTACCGAAGGGATCAAACGAAAATAATTTTCCGTGAAGAGTAACAGAAAAAAAGGGAAAAGTAAACGTCTTTCTTTTGCAAAGTAAAACCCCTTTAATTAAAATTTACGCGTATGGCTTTTTTCATCCTTTTTTCTAAATATAAAAACTCCTTTTCGAGGAGGGAAAAAAACATTTGCACATAAGGAGCAGTCTTACGCTGAATTCGTAGTCTGTTATCATTCTGAACTCTAGAAAATATTTTATTTATTTTAATAGGCGCTTCTCTCTCTCCTTGCCGAATCATGAGATTTTTGGCGAACATTAAAAGGTGAAAAGGTTGTCATTTTTGGCGATTTTTCTTTCTTTGTTGACAAAGCAAAAACACTATAGCAGAAGAATTTTCATTTGATTTTTGGCTTGGTCCCTTGCATTTACCGAATATGTGCGGTTTAACGCTTTCAATCTAGTCCAATAAACTTGCAATTGAGATGCTTTAAGTCCTCTTGCCTAAAAACTGAAGTTTTAGGCTTTTGGTCATATAATTCAGATTTATAAATCGTTTTAGGCCCTGAAATTTATATATCTTATTTAGAATTTTTTTTTAAACACCAGACGATGGAAAAAAAGAACAGCGTCTAACGTCAGAGCAAACTAACTGGTGCCTGAAGTTTAACGCTTTTATAGGGTAAGTGCTCCAGTAGTCGGCCACAATGACATAAAACTCCTCATAAATAGTACATTTTTAATTCAAAATCAGATATGACGCATTCACACATTCATGTACTATCCTCGATCATCAACCAGTGGCAGTTAAGTTTTGGGTACTTTTTTTGAATTAGTAATGAGTCATTTCATTTTGAATGGTGTGCCCGTCATCCAAGATTGCGATTCTGCTTATTTTTCAGCTAAGATGATTCTGTGGCCGACTACCGGAGCATTTACTAGTGTTGACAACAGCTTGTATTTTAACATATTTTTTTTTTTTTTAATTTCTGAAACAAGTAGGTGATTCACTATCAGAAAGGTTCATTCTAAAGTTTCACCTTGTTTTTATTGCTGTATTGGTAGCTGAAAGTTATAGGTTAGCCAAGATCAACAAAATATCTCTTAAAGGGCCGACTACTGCAGCACTTACCCTACATCATACAGTTTTGGTTTCGGATATTTTGCAAGCTCACCCTTCTCACATATATCTAGCGTTTCAAGTTTATATACTGTATAGTGTATGCGAATTAATTTACTGGTGTTTAAACTATAAGTGAAGGTGCGGCAAGCCTTCTCTTTCCGCAGTACCTAGCATCATTTAGCATAAGTTGTTTATATTAATGATAAGCCCTTTTTTTAAACTCTCAAACTCGGCTTTTGAGATCATTGACGTTTTCAGTTTCTGGACTTAAACTCTGTGAGCTTGATATTAGGAAAAAGAATAAATTGTTTTCTCTGAGGAGTAAGGTATATTATTACTATTTTTTCTCATCAACATGAATTGTACAAGATGAGAAAAATGCTTTAAGTACGAATAAATCCCTGCGAAATAGGAATTTAAAATTACTTACACAAAATAATATTGAAATCAGATTGACGTTTGAAAAAAGAAATCTTAAAAATGTCCCGTTATAATGTACACTGCAAAAAAAGAACTGTTGTTTTTACAGTATAATACTGGCTGCCGAGGTTCCAATTTAAAACTGTAAAATGCACAGTAATAAACTAAAACTAGCAGTTTTGCAGTTTCTTACTGCAAAATTAGAAATTTAACAGTTTATTGCCGTAAAATTTAGTTGTATGATAAGGTAAAAACAATAGTACAATACTACCAACAGAGGTTCCAGTTTAAAACTGTAAAATGCACGGTAATAAACTAAAATTAGCAATTTTACAGTTTATTACTGTAAAATTAGCAATTTAAAGTTTAGTACTGTAAAAGTAATAATTTTGCAGTTTATTATACTAATATTTGCAATTTTTTGTTTATTACTATAAAATTAGCTGTATTGTAGCGTAAACATTACATTCACTTTTTTTACAGTGTAGTCTGTAATAAAAGCGGGAATGTTATTTGTATGAAAGCATCTACCTTTAAAAATACATACAGTGAACTCTCACTTATGCGCCGGCCCAAGGGACCAACAGAAAAAGGCGCATAAGTGAGAGAGACGTATAAGTGAAGGAACCTATTTTAAGGACTAAAACGCAACATAGTTTCTAATGAGAGAATGAATAAGAATGTTTCTATAGAAAAGGGACATTTTACTACGGTTTGGCAATTACTGTAACGTAAATACAATGACAAAAAAGATAAAACAAAAATTGTAGTATACCTAATTATAAACCGTTCCCTTTAAAACGATGGATAATCGATAATAATTGACCCTCTCCGAACTCTAGTTTAAGCGGAAAAAAATGCCTTCTGTGAGTAATAGAGGCAAAAGATTAAAGAGAAAAGTGAAGAAAAATGCTAATTTTTTAAAAGAAAATACATTTTTTTTATATTTTAGGGAAAATTCGGCTCGTAAGTGAAATAGATTTATCTTTAGAGCGACGCATAAACGAATGATACTATCATTTTTTTGCTATGGAATGTGCTGGGACTATTTAAAATCGTCGTATAACTGAAAAAGGTGCTTAAATGAGGCGGCGTATAAGTGTGAGTTCACTGTACTTGATTCGCTATTAGACGTGATACACCAGGGAGAGCTTTCGTCCCTTTGGTCCGGTTAACTTCCCCCGGAACTAACAAAGTTACCATTGTCCGGTAAAGTTTTTTTTTTCTTTTTGCCAGTTTCCTGGAGCTCTACTGTCTGGAAGTCGAATATGGAGAGCTTTTCCTGAAACCGCGAAATAGAAATTTCTTCGCAAATAATTCAATGATTGAGATTCTTGCTTTTTTTTTTTTTTTTTTTTTCAAATCTCGCACTTTTTTTTTTGCCACATAAAGTTAGCGCTAATGAATTTCGACCTTGTGATTCTTGCCCAATATGTGGTTGCCTCGCCAAATTTCACATTTGGAAATATCTCCAATCTTTTTAATAGAAAAACTTCCCGAAGAGTGAAAAAAATTTTATATTGAAAAGCAAAGTGTAATTTTCTGAAATACAAGCATTTTAACCACTATTTTCTAATGGGGGTGTATTTGTACTTCCAGATTCCCAACTATTATTATCGAGGTTAAAAATTTTGCATTTATATTTTTCATTGAAATCAAAATCAATTTATCAACTATTCACACTACATTTTGTTCATTTTCTTTGCAATATCACTATCCCCAACTGGTTTTCAGTATCGTGAAATGTATGTAGCTGTCTATTAAATATAAAATCTCTGCAGTTATACCTTTTAAAACAATCACAGCTCCTACTCCCCTCCTCCACACACCCAAATCCACATAGCTTTCTAATATTCGCTGAAGTTATATTGATAATGGTACGTAAGACGAACATCTCTTCTGGATTTTTTTTAGCACCAGACGTTGAAAAAAAAAGAGAATTTTTGCTCAATAAACGAAAGCTTATCATGACTTTGAAAAAAAATATCTTCCTGTTCCTTGAGAAGGAGCGGCAATTAAAAAAAATCACAGAAACTTCTTTTTTATGTATTTCGTGCTTCTCTAATGTTTCCTTTGCGGTAATAATAGAAACTAAGTGGAGTTTTTCTCTGCTTGGAAGAAAATTATGATGCGGAAAATGTTTGCATTGAAATAACTAACGTTTTGTCAGTTTATGCCTAAGTCTTACGAAATCTATTAAAGTGTTAAACTTCGCTTCAGACAAAATTAAAACTCAGCAAATAAAAAGACTGCTTCAGCCTGCATTGCAGATTGGATTTTAAATTTTTATTTAAAAAATTGTAAATTTATATTTATGCTATCATTTTTTTGAAATTTCAAAATCAGTCTTTTAGTTATTTAGAGCTTAAACACTCCTAAAAGTAACCGGAATTTTTTTTAATCCTACAAATGTCTCCATTTTTCGATTATTTAACTGAGGACTTAAATTTGAAGCTGCAGAAAAAATTTAAAAAACCTGCAGTAATAAAGAGCACAGAAATAAGGGAATTTATGATCTGGGCAATTTGATATGAATGTAAGATGACAACTTTATTACTAGAGATTGCCAAACCACAACTGAGGTTCACTGAAACTATCATGGAGTCGGATTTTTATCAATCGTAACAGAGATTTCAGGTCAGTTAAAAGTCACAACGGAAACTTCACGGAAAAAAAAAAAAAAAAGCACCTTAACCTGCAGTGAAAATATTTTTATTTGTGCTTTTAAAAATGTTGCACCCTATAAAGAAAAATTATGAAGGTTTTACCAGTAACTTCATCACGAATAAACATTATATATATATATATATATATATATATATATATATATATATATATATATATATATATATATATATATATATATATATATATATATATATATATATACATTTTGTTGCAATAAACAGATTGCTCAGTTCAATCTGCAGAAGATAGAGGCATTGAGAAAATGTGATTTACAATTTTTTTATTTCAATTATTTTAATTTTAAGCTAACAAAAGATTTTATTGCAAACCAAGGCGATAACTGATTAAAACAGCCGTAGTTTTGAGTGATTATTATTATATAACTTTTCCACGAGAAACCTTTTACTGCTTTGTTACATTCTTAAAAATTTTAACTACAAGCATAATTTTAAAACAGTCATATTTAAGTAATCTTTGTAAAGCCATGCTTATGGACATTTTTGTCGTTTTTTAACACAAACTTTTTTTGTTTATTTGAATTATTCAATGTGTGAATAAACTGTTAATGTTAAAAAAGCATTAAAAATGTATCTCAATTATACTATTGAATAAAGCAATAATTCTCACATTTCAAAATTCTTTTTTCATAAATTGAGTTAGATTTGTCTAGATAATTATTTATCGTATATGCAATTGCGCTAGTAATTCTATAAGCGTAATTGAAATGTGTTGCGAGAATTTCATACAAAGACCTTAATTCTTATTTTTTATCTGCTTTCATTAATATATTAATTGCTGCGTGCACTACTTTCTTTGATAATTTATGCAATTGAACGTACACTTATATCAAATAATATTGAAATTATTGCGAAGGAAATCTTGAAAACATTTATGATTAAAAGCTTTTTTACCGAGTCCTTTTCTCTGCATATTCCATTAGGCCATTGTTTGTTCATTTGTTAATTTACATCCAAGTTTATTTACTGTAAATAAGAATCTGCTTTAAATGGTTATTCATGTGTTTATACTTAGAAATAATTAACGCTGATAAAGTAACGGAGTGTTACGCTGTAAATTTATTAATTTACTTTTTAATACCTGCTTCGTTGAATTATTTGAAGAGTTTAGTAGGATTATAAAGGGAAAACAGCTCGTAAGAAAATATTATCAAATTAATTTCTCTTCAAGCAGAGCATTTAATTAATAATTTGTTTTCTTTTGTCACGCCTTAATTGTTTTGTCTCGCCTATTAGAATGAATAGATATGCCTTAATTACTTGATTTTTTAATTTAGTTGCAGCAGTAAATAAATGAAGTTTAACCGATTTGTTCGTTTGCGAATTAGTTGCGAAAACGTGAAGTGTATGATGTCGTAAGAAACATAATTTCATTGCTAATATTTTCAGATTCTTTGCTTTGTGAAAAAAATCAGCTAAAACTACTTTTATTTCAATTAGATGTGTAAAATACGTGTGCAATTAATGCTAAATAAATTCAGTTTTACAGAACATGCGATGGTGGAGTATTTTATTCTATCTACATGATTTCCTGAATAAAGATTAAAAATTCATAAATTTTTCAAAAGCTTTGACGGTATCTGAGAATCTAGTAGAGCACTAAATAGAAATGTTTAAAACTAAGCATTTTATAGATGATTGGTGCTCAACCTTTTTCTACCCAGAGGGCTACTGTTAAAATTTTTCTCGCAGGCCAGAACACATATAAAATTTTTTAAATACTTTTTAAATTTAGAAATAACATGAGAAAATATGAAAAAAGAGGGAAAATTAAAAATAAGTAATTATTATCATTGCTTGATGCTTCTTTTATTAAATGCATCTTTTTTTCAGAAATTAATCTCTGAATAATTGGCTCCAAAACTGAAGCATTATCATTCATCGTGATTTTCAATGTATAACGTCAAACAGAGCTATGTGTCTCACGAAACATTTCTGCCGGTCTTATGTGGTCCTCAGGCCGTAAGTTTGACACCACTGTTGTAGATTATAGTAAATTTAGGTTTTGTATCTTTACTTTTCAATTTTTACAAAAAGTTGAAATGTTACAAATAAGTACAGTAGCCCTTCACTTAGGGCTTAGATTCTAAAAAAAAAAACGAGAGCGCAGTGGTTTTACAATTACAGATCAAACCGTCTCATCCTAGCTGTTTTTCATCAATAATCACTTTGATTTAATTTTCTTTGTTGTTCCTAGAAATGCTTGTTCGCATCGTTTGTTTAAATTGTCTGTGAATTTATCTGTTGCATAATAGAATATGGTTACATATTAATAACAAGAAGTATGAACATTTTACGAAATTCAGAAAGTGAACAAACTTTAATTGAGTGCTCTTAATTGACCGGAGTGACCCATATAAATTTGCTTAAATTTTAAAAGGAAATATTTATTTTTAAATTTTGACCCTCCCTAATTTTTTTATGCCAAACAAGCGCCTAGCCTGCTGCTTGTTTATCCCTACACCGTACCCTACATATCAGTTCAATCGATTTCTGCCTGAATTTAGTTCCAAGATTTTGCCAGTATTATGGTTGTAACGAAAATTCTGTAAGTAAAATGTGTCTTACTGAAACCAGCAAGTTGGCTATAGTAGTTAATTGCGCTTAAGAATTTAAAAACAATTATCTCCAATGAGATGAAACTGGTGTATAATAAAGTAAGCAATTTTACTGTAAACTTTTTCTTTTTTTTTTTCTTTGTTAAAATGATTATAATTGATACAGACTCGGTGATAGTTTCTCTTTCTTGTTTGTTGTTTTAGCTTTGGAAGTTATTTCTTCACACATGGCTTAAAAATATCTCTCCTTGCTGTGAAATTGGACCACAGACAGATGTTTGTTAAAATGTGCGCTTGCCGACGAATTTTACAAGATAAGACATCGCCGCAACGCTACAGGGAACAAACAGAAAAGGAAGAAGAAAAAAAAACAGATAAAATTATAGTGATGAGTTATTTGTTAGCGAAGTTAAAAGCGGATCTCCCTCTTGTCATTTATTTACTTTTTAACGCAGTCGTATCCATCCCCATCTTTGAATTTTACCGAGAGGGGAAAAAAATACCTTCGTTTTTCATTTTCATTTTTCTTCGCGACGCTGCTAGCGTATCTCAAAATAGAGCGAACTGCGAGCATTTATCTGTCACGAATCGCTCCTCATTAACGCAACTGTGTTCTTCCGCGCAAGTAAGTAGTGCCGTAGTTAAAAAGGTACCTCTTAAATTATGTTTCCCCTTTATAATTGGTGCGTCGGATGAACTAAGTTGGCTTTTAAATTGCAAGTCATTTCTTGGAGCAGTGCTTTTGAGCCGGGGTGATTCGCAGCGGTTAAAGTTACAGAGTCTGGCAATGCTATCAATAAAGGCGGCCATTTTAAGCGTTATGGAACACAAACTTTTTCCAAATGGGGCGCATCTGAGTAATAATTTCGTTCTTTTTTTTAATACGTATAGTGTAAAGAATTATAATTTTTTTTTTTTTTTTGACAAAATAAAAACATATATTTGTATAGTGTGAATTTTCCAAGAACATGAACCTAGCTGAATTGTGAAACTAATTTTATTATGGTATTCAAAATTAACAAAAACAATGCAACAGCTTAGCAATAATAAACAACATACTTTGTTTACCATTGTTATTTTGTTGCATAAAGGTTTTTATTCGTGTTCTATAGCAGCGCATGTAAAATATTAACCCTTTAACTGTCAAGTTATTTTGATGATTTGGGTGCACAAATTGTCAAATTTTTTTATTGCAAAAATCAAATGTTTAGTACAAAATAAAATACACTTAGTTGTTAAAAATTGATATTTTGAAGCACAATGGGTAAAATATTTTAAGTTTTGTAGCCACTGCATATTTGCTTGAGGCGGCTGCCACTCAGCATGGCAGTTGCAAAAAAAAAAAAAAAAAAAAAAAACAGAATTATTTTCTAAAAAATAAATAAATGAAAAAAAATTAAAAGTGAATACCTTTCAGTAATTCAGTCTTGTGTGGTATAACTGGAAACACTTTTCTAAGCACAAACCCGAGAAACAGTCTGGTTTGACAAAGAGATGAAGCCGAAATAAACGTCTCCCGATAGATATTCGGGTATAACAATACAATGCACTCAAAAAAAAAAAGCGAGTAGAACTCGGTCGTGACATTTTCGAACACCAGTGCTGTGCCCGAGATTATCTCGGACATGACAGTTAAAAGGTTAAAACTCATGTAATACTAGAGAAATTGAGCTAAAATGGGAAGCACTTCAATTTTACTTATCAAATGTTATAATAACTTTATTTTTCAGTGTGACACATCTGTTTTTGATAGGGAAATGAATTAGAGAAGACATTGAAGCAATTTGAAAATGAAAACAACTTTAGCATCCTTAGGTCCCTAGATGAACTTATTGATTTTCTAACTCATATTTGCACCCAGAGCTCTTGATTTGCTAGTTGAAATGAAAGTATTTGAGTTGGTCAAAGTGAACGTATGAAAGTCACACGTGAAGAGGATGACTTTCAAAATTTGCCTTTTTAAAACTACCATTGGGCAAACATTTTGCGATTGGGTCAGAAAAGCTCCTGCCTGTAGATTCTAACAGTAAGTATAGCTCAGAAATAGTTAACACAGAACAGACATTTTCTTCTGGATATTATACCTTATGTTGCTACTGAGTATAACGTTACACGAGGGTGCAAAAAACTTCCAATCCTCATTAGACTAATATTTTTACTTTCATTACTCGAGTTGCCGTTAACGTTAAAGGTGTAGGAAATATAATGCAAGTTCATTTCTCATACATAGAAATTTTGTCAATGTATTTGTTTGTTTAGCATTTGAGTAACTAGAAAACTTAAAACGGTAAAATTAGTGCCTATTTAAGTTGCGAATTATTAGTAGATTCACCTCTTTGCTACAAACAAATTAAACCGTATTGTTGAGAATATTGTGCATTGATTGTTACTGTCATTAAACTATCTTGAGATATGCAATGAAAAAGAACATTCTTTCTAAAATTGGAATATAACGCTGTAAGACTTAGAAGTATGCAAAATGAAATCGGGATATCATTTACTATCCTATTCGAAAATCAGCTTTGCATTACCGGAATCGTTATCGCACTCTTGGTACTCTCTTCCAGTAAATGTGTGTTATTCTCTTGTATCCGAAGGTGTCCAGCTGGCAAGCATGGGTAAACTCCAATCAGGGTGTGGCAGGTCTATCTCTCTAATGAGACACCCTGTTTCTTAATACCCGCTTTTAGGCACTTCTCCCTGCTCTTGTCAGGGAGGGGTGAGGTCTGGCGCAGAAATCTCACCAGACGATCGCATCCTACCTTTACCGCTGTAATTGGCGATGATTACGCGTTCGGGACATTGGGTACCTTTGGCTGTAATTCGGTTGCCCCAAGTTGCCAAGTGAGGCCGCGTTGGCGAATCGTGCCGCGCATCGATTATTTAATGCGCCTGCGAACCATTCATCATCTATCACTGAGGCGCTTTTTATAAAGACCATTACGGGAACAGGTTACTCTTGGCGGCGTTAATGAGCGCCATTAGGGCTTTGAGATCAGCGTTTTGTTCGACTGGATGCGGTGGTATTTTCGGGATTAGTTTGTAGCCTCTTTGGAATTTTATTTCTTTTATTTTTGTGCTTTTTGATATCTCTAGTATTTTTTTTCCTTCCGAGTTTGATTGACCGAACAATCGTCGCATGGTGATTGCAATGCATCATCAGTGTTTAGCTGTACGCGTGGAATTCCAAATAAAATGATCAATTTAAATTGCAAGATCGTAGCCATTAAGTTTCCTAGTTCCTTTTTCTGCAATCAGAATTTGCACAAACTATTTCACACGATATTTTTTATCACATGGAAAATATTCCTCTCATATTAAAATAGAATATCCTGAATTTAAATATGGAATAAAAAATATAAACTTGTTAAGCCATTTTATTTTGGTAGTGTTTGAGCCTGCAACTGTATTTATGGGTCACGTTAGAAAGTAATCACCTTAATCTATGATGAATCAAATTTTGCGGCAAGGAATTGAAGTAAGTAAATAAAACTGTGCTGTAAAATATTTTTTGTGAAAATTAAATAGTTGAAGAAGCAAAAATTTAAGCGATAATGATACATGGAATTGCATGAATCTAAATAGATTGTACATTATTTTTCTACTTCTTCTTTAAGTGCACTACAACCTACATCTGGCAGAAGACACTTCGATGAGTCTTTTTCAATGAACGTGACCCAGCAATCAATAATTTTTAATATCTTGAGAAGATTATACATTAAGATTATATAATTACATGAAAGATTTGTACGTAAAGTGAAGTAAAAGCACTAAAGTGACAAAATATAAGTTAATGATGATTACTACTGCCTTAAACATCGGCAAACATTTAGAAGTAGATAAACGAGGGGTACTATTCGTTTGAAGGCAAGAACTCAGCGGCTGTTGCTCAAGTCAGGGGTGTAGGAACCGCGGGAGCTGGGGGAGCTCTGGCTCCTCCTGGAATTTTTTACACCAGCTCAGCTCCCCGGAAAAAATTCTTTACCACAACATTCTGTAGCACATTATTTTCCTCAAACCTGTTTTTAAATGCTTTGATCTACTTTTCCTAAGAAATTCAGGCAATGTCACCAAAAATCGTCAAAAGTAATCTTTTAAAGGTACCATTTGGAATTTTTTCCGTTAGAGAAGTTTGAGATTTCCTATTTCTCGGCAAATATTTCATCTAAAACTAAGTTCCTATTAAAAGCACAAAGTATAGTTAAACTTGTCTTTCTGAGGAAAGAGATATGGGCAATGTTTTTAAATTCCTTTTATTCACAAAAAGTGTTTATTTGGACATTTTTAACTTAATAATTAACTATGTATGGAAAGGGGCGAAAAGTGTGCCTTGCCCCCCCCCCCCTTTCCCCAGAAAGTACAAAGAGCCGGCATCGCGCCGTTCTCTCCCTGTTTTTCAAAGTTTCTACGCCACTGGCTCAAGTGTCTATAGAACTAGTGCAAAATTGAAATTTTTAGAAGTTGTAAAATGAAGACGGGATGTTTACGCCATTTTAAGCACTCTACTTGCTTCCGCGCATTCTAATGCAAACCTATAAGCTTTTTTATGAATCCAACTCGCCAAGATTAAGCGTTCGAAAGCTCTACGAATCGGCAATAGACATATGTTACATAGTTATTAGGGAGCTGTATTATTTCCGTCTTTGTAAAAGCTGAAATTTCATCGAACTCATAACGCTACTGAAAACGTACGCCCACTTTCAGTTCTTTCATATAAAATTCTGACATTGAAACCGTAATGGGGAAAACTTTTCACTCTTCACAGATTAGAAAACCGACTCTTCGGGCGTTAAAACCTCACAATCAGAAATGCAACAATTTTCAAGCAAAAGAAAAAAAAAAGAAACCTCGCTTCCTCCCTCAAAACTCAGCCTGCTTTTCTTCGTGGCAGAAGGAAAAATTCCTCCTCCCAGATTTCTGAAAAATTTCTCTCCACCAGCACAAGCATTCGATATCTAATAGGAGGAGAAGGAACAGATAGAAACAAGTGGCACAGAGGGAACGCTTCTTCTGGAACTGGAAGTGGTGAGAGCAGCGATTTTTTTCATTCTCCTTCGAATCCCCCCTCCTGCACCCCCGATACGTGAGCTATTGAATTTCCTCTCCGTTCAATCCCCTCTGCTGAAATTCGGAAATTTATCGCTGCTGCAGTCACACCATTTCTAGATGAAAGAACATGATGTCAGCATCTTTGCCATTTTGGTGAAACAAGTTTTTCTTTTGGGTGCTCTCCCTCCCTCCCCCGATCTGAACGTTAAATAACTAAGGCAGAAAACCTCAAGGATTATTGGATCGTTACCGGATCGATTCCGATATGGAATCGATGAAGTTTCATTAGTGATTTCTGGTTTTCCGAAATATTTCCTCGGGATATATCGTCGTTGCGTCGACGAATTTTGACTTTTAGTCTTTTTAACGAATGCTGAAGAAGATACAATTCTAATAGGAAATACTATTCTTTGAAGTTCTTCAAGCAAGCATCATTGTTAAATTGTTTTTTTTAAGGGAAGAAACATTTTGAAGCTATTTTATCTCTTTTTTTTCAGCTTTTGGTAGGAAAACGTTCCTTTAAAGTTATTGCTAACAAAAAAAGCACCTTGTTTGATAAGACTTTGTGGATGTCTTATTGACAACTTTTTCAGCTGAATTATTGAATGCAAGAGAAATTTTAAAAATACTGACGTAAAAATTTAACAAAATAATTTACTGTATTTGAATGCCTGCTTATTAAGAATAATAATGTGTATGTTATAGAGCTGGTTCCTCGAACGTCTTTATTTGTATGTCAATGAAAGATTTCAGTAAAATTAACGAAAATGATTACTTGAAATAAATTAAAACTTCAGAGTGCTACCAGTAGGTGTATTCTCTCGTGCAGAGTAGAATCTCGTCGATATCTTGAGCTGGGCAGGGCAATGACAGGAGTTGGAAGTCATATTGCAACTCGCACACTATTTTGACTGCAGGTTGTATGTATTTATTACCTTTTCAAGTGAAACACTTAGCAGCACACCGCAAAGAGTATCATTTTGGGTTGTTGCACACTTAAAAGTGTCCTTTTTGACAATGAACCCCTATGGCACTCTTTAGGGTGCAATACGGAGCCAAAACGCACCCTTTAGGGGTAGCTGCTTACAAGCGTTTCATCCTTAAAGGTACCCTACGTAGCCAGCAGTTTTACAGGTGTAGTGCTGAATCTTACTAGTATCTTGCAGTAGCAGTGCTTCTATGAAAAATAGCTCTAAGACAGTGTTCGATAAGTACCGTTAGCAAGGTAGAATATCGTTGATTATATCTAGATAACGATACAAACTTAAAGTTATGAACAATATGAGATGGCTGATAACCAGCCTAACCTGTGAGAAAGAACATTTCTAACTTCCTGACCTCGGGTGTTTTGATCTTTTACAAGTTAAAGAGATTATGAAATACACAGTAACGGATGAGATTTCCTCAATTAGTAATCCGCATTAGCAATGCCAATATAATAAAAACAAAAGGCTAGGTGTCTATAAGGAATCTCTATACTTAAAATAAAGATACCATGAATTATAATCACAATAATTCGACGATAGTGCAATTTTGAAGTGCTCAAGTAATAACATAGCCTTCCTAAGGATTTTCAAGAATTTAATCCAACCACTTTTATATAAAAAAAAATCTATGCGTAGAAACATGGATCACATCATCATTGGTTGTTAAATAAATGAATATTTTTTCTTCGGCTACTTACAAACTGAACAAAAGAAAAAAAAAAATATGAGGTCATTTAAGAAATCCTTGTTCTTTTTTTGAAAATGGCAAAGTTGCTGACATCATGTTCTCTCTTCAGCCAGCATTGGTTAAACTGTCCCAGCGATAAATTCCGGAATTTCAGCAACGAGGATAGGGTGGGGAGCAAAAAGCAGGGTTGAATAGAACACGTTCCCGTTGGTGGGGGAGGTTTCGGAAAGATTGGGCGGGAAAAAATTGTCGCTGCTCTTGCCACTTCTAGTACTTCAAGAAACATGGTCTGTTCTTTCAAAGTCACTTGTTTTATCTCTTGCTCCAATTTCGCTCTCCAAACAAGGCATTGTCTTCGTGCGGTGGTTTAGAGGGGGGGGGGGGGCTTTTTAAGAGCTTAACAAAGAAAAATGTTCTCTTGTAGAGGATTCTTTCATGAAGTGAGGTTGGTTCCGATGTCAAAAAGTGACCTTCACTTGAAAAGTGCTACATCAGGGGGTTGAGATGGTTGTGTTCAAGACACGAAAGAAGTTCTTTCTATTTTTTTGTCATTTTTAATGTTCGTGGAACTCTGTTTAAGTTCGAGATTAATGATCGTGAGTGGCTGCTAATTTTGGAATTTAACATTGAAAATAAATCCGGTTTTGCCCTTAAAATGAAAGATGTAATTACGAACGATTACAATGTTCAACACAAGCTCGTTTGAAACGAAAGCTTTTTTCATTGAAAGTTACACCACTTGGTGGCCACACGAATGGTGGAGAGGTTCAGAGTATGACTTTTTTAAAAAAATGAAATGCCGAGTTAAGTGTTTGCGGTTTCCAAATATTTATAATTTCACAAGCTTTCTTAAACTCACTCGCTTATTTTAGGTGTTTATTTATTTCGGAATTTCGTTTAATGCGTTATTTCTATTTTTGATAAATTAATTTATTTGAAAGAAGATATTTTGGTTCAATATTTGCGGCTCCGGAAACTTAACTGATACATTAAAACTTTTTTTACAGCGAATAAAGAAATACAATTTTTGAAAAGTTTGTTTGCGTTGTATGAAACTCCTGAAAATACCTTAGCATAAATATGCATAATATTTTCAATGTTCAGCAAATATACATGCTTAAACTGGGTATTATTACTTGGGAAAAATATCACTTTCCGAACAAATTCTATCCTGCTTAATTTTTAATTAAATTTTGCTTTTATTTCTCGGCAGCAATAAAAAAGTTTGCAAAACAAAAATACTCGAGTAACACTTGCAGACATTTTTTTGTTTATTTGTTTTTATTTATTTTATTTCATTTATAATTACTATTACGTATTACTATTTTTATCAGACGATTTTTTTCTTACAAAAATTATTCATTTATGAGAACATTTCGTTATTAATTTGTTTTCAATAATTTTCAACGGATTAAAAATAAAATTCGAGATATTTTATTAACAAACGAGTTTTTTTGTTCGATAAGGTATGTTTTGATGTGCTTTCATTTTTATTTATTTATTTATTTATTTATGTATTTATATTTTATTCATTTATTTTTGAAAACGGTTAAAGACGTTTTCTATGGAAGAACTATATTACCTGCATTGTTTAAAAGGTGCTGTAACTTTATTTATTCGTTTATTTACTTTTTACGTGTCTTTTTCATCAGATGAGGGAGGATATTATGTTTTTAGAAACCAGATATAAGTTCCAAAAAGGTATGGTTTTGACATAATATGCAGTCTCAGATAATTAAGAGAATATTGATCAGACGCTAGAATGCTGATATCGATGAACAGGAAAATAGGCTCGTTTAGTTCTTGACAGAACTTCTTGTTACGTTAATATTTTTCAACTTGCCACTTTTGATACAATTTTAGCTTTGTTAATGTAAAACTATTAAAATGTTTCGAAGAAAAAATTAATATGTAACTCGAGTCATAGCAAAAAGCTGTCTCACTATAAGTGTATTTCTAATAGCTTGATGCATGCTTGACCTAGGACGAACTCATTTAAGCTTAGGAGAAAATATTAGAATGGCACAATCATAATAGGTATGATTAACTCAGGGGTCATTAAAATGAAAATTTAGGTTGAAATTTGAGTGAAATATTTTTTGTGAATACAGTAATTCCTTTACTTTGTAGGAAGAAATCTTTATAAAACTGCCACCATATAATCCTTCCAATTTTCTACATTAAAAAAGAACAATTTAATTCATGAATTGTCTACTCGACTATATTACTGCTAGAAGTACGTTATTGAAAAGTACCTCGATTTTCATAATTATCGTAAAATTGTTATACTACATCTAAAACATCAATAATATTTTTAAGAAAATGTCATTTTATTGATGCAATGAAAAAAATGAGCTGGTTTTTTTACAGTATAATACTGGCAGCAGAGGTTCCAGCTTGAAACTGGGAAATTCAGAGTAATAAACTGTGAAGTTAGCAATTTTAGTTTATTACCACAATTTTGCAGTTTACTATCACAAAATTAGCTGTTTTATACTGTTAAAACAACAGTATAACTGTTACAAACAGCAGAGGTTCCAGTTTAAAACTGTAAAATGAACAGTAATTAACTGGAATTAGCAATTTTACAGTTTATTACTATAAAATTAACAATTTACAATTTATTACAGTAAAATTAAATATTTTACAGTTTATTACTGTAAAATTAGCAATTTTTGCAGTTTATTACCATAAAATTAGCTGTATTCTATACATATAAAGATGACGGTGTTTGTTTGTTTGTTCGTTTGTAACCGCTGGCCAGAAGCCCCCACATCACCTACAGACCTGAAACTTGGCTCAAAAATTCGAACGTATCCCAGTAAAATGCACCTCGAAAGCCAAATTTTTAATTTCGAATTAGTTATTTTTAAATTAATTAATTAGTCTCATTTTTGGTGTATCCGCCATAATTGAGGGGGAAAAAACTTCCCCCACCCCAAAACATTATATATCGCTAGAAAGGGTTTTTTTTTTCTGAAAAAGAAAAATTATAGCACGTTTCTGTCCGTTAATTAGGACAGGAGATATTAATTAATCAAATTTAGTCAATTTTCAAGGCTTAACTATGTACGCAATACTGAAACACTAGGTCCATTTTCCAGATCAGCTGCTCTTTTGTCCCTGAAGTTACATAGTTGTTTAAATTAGCGTATAGATTTAAGCCTTGAAAATTTATTCAATTTGATTAATTAATATCTCCTGTTACTTACTTAACTTTCTGTCTTTTATATTTATTTGGCGAAGTTAATTTAAACTTTAGCATGACTTTAAATGGAATTTAAAAGGTTGTGGAGCGCATTTGAACTAAAGGAAATACCAATTTTTCTTCAGAGGGGTTGGAGTGAATTTAAATTTATTCAGTTGACTTCCTCAAAATTCGGTGTTACCGAAAATATCAGAATGAAACTATTATTTTTAAAAATTTAGTGATGGCTATTCAGTTACTCTTCGTATTTGGCGTGACAAAGTTTGGCAAAAATAGGGATATTTACCAAACCTCCCTGCCAATGAAACACTACTTTCTCCAAATCAAAGAAAAAGAAAACGCTCTGGAAAGGAACAGTAGTTGTTTGCAGTCTAAAGAGTATTTTATTGCATGTTTAAAACATGCATTTAATGCCGCCATCACTAAATTTTTAACAATAATAGTTCCATTCTGACATTTTCGGTAACACCGCTATTCAGTTACCCTTCGTATTTGGCGTCGCAAAGTTTGGCAACAATCGGGAAATTCACCTAACCTCCCAGCCAGTGAAATCTTGCTTATTAGAGGGTTACTGTTAGATTGCAATCACTTCAAATAGATGGTGCGAAAGACATTATATTTCTTTCCTTTTCATGTTCACATTAAAATCATGGAAGAATGGTTGAGGCTGAGCTACCTGACGCAATCGGTTCCCTATGTTAATAAATTTAGATTTGGCGACCAAATTTACATTGAAATTGCGGTTAAATCGGAGAATTATATAAAATTGCAAGGGCAAGATTGCTGTGGTCGTTGAGAGTTTTCGAAAATCTTGGTACTACAGATGTGTTAAAAGTTCCATTGAAACGTAAAAATTTCGCTAAAAATAAATAAGTTCGTCACACACACGAAAAGAAGAAAAGTCTTTAAAACTAAAATAATCTTCCCATTGAACACTACAAACTGTGAAATGGCATTAAAAGTGTCATCTATATACAGGGTGTCCACTCCAATCGTGGACCAATAGCTAATTTCTAAACCGTTAGAGATAAGCATATAGTTTATTTAGGAAAAAATCTCCAAATTACGAAAGGAATTTTGGGTCTATTCAATGTTTTTCAAAAAATCAAATTTTGAAAGAGTTACGAAATTTAAATTTTTATACAGCCCCCCAGTCCTATCAATCATATTTAGTAAAACATTCTTGACACTGTAACGTTTAAAACTAAAAAAAAATCACTCTTCTACCACAAAAATTGACCGAGTTATGACGTTTTGAAAAATCAAGATTTTGCATTGTTTCATGACGTCATCGAGAGATCGCTTAAGGGACCGTACGCGAAATCCTGCAAAATCTTGATTTTTCAAAACGTCATAACTCGGTCAATTTTTGTGGTAGAAGAGTGATTTTTTTTTTAGTTTTAAACGTTACAGTGTCAAGAATGTTTTACTAAATATGATTGATAGGACTGGGGGGCTGTATAAAAATTTTAATTTCGTAACTCTTTCAAAATTTGATTTTTTGAAAAATATTGAATAGACCCAAAATTCCTTTCATAATTTGGAGATTTTTTCCTAAATAAACTGTATGCTTATCTCTAACGGTTTAGAAATTAGCTATTGGTCCACGATTGGAGTGGACACCCTGTATTTTAAAAGGTCGTGGAGCACATTTGAATTAAAGAATATGATAATTTTACTTCAGATGGTGGAGTGAATTTAAATTTATTCAGTTGGATTTTCTTTACATTTTTTGCACGGGCATCGCCGTGCGGGTACTGCTAGTATACTATAAAAACAACATCGATTGTTTACAGCGTGGTTACAGTTTTGGCGTCCAGTGTGCCAAAAGCTCGTTTTGAGCTTCATATTTAGTCAACGAAGTTCTGACAAGGTAACCAATAGATCTTTCAATGAAAATTGGATGTAATATCGCCAAACGCTGGTAACGAGTTTGCGAAACATTGGTTTTGAGGAAGAACACCTGTTTGATCCGCTGTTTTTATGGTTAATGTGGTGAGGGAACAGCTGTTAATATCCGAGAGTTGATTGATTGTTTTTTGAGAGCAGGAGGAATTGAGGGTAAAAACATTTCAAGCATCAGCAGAGGTGTTATTAGTTTGTAAAGCGATATAAATCATTTTGTCTAAAATCAGACTGCTTAAATCGATAAAACTAAAATTTATTTTAACGCCATGAGAAAACAATTCAGGTCATTTTAGAAAGTGAGTTAAAAGAAAGAATCTAAGTTTCGATAATGATAAATGACGGAGTATATGCTGTTCAATTGTTTGTTCTGTCTACGAAAAGCAACTTAAGTCTTAAGACTATTTAATACTTCAGGAAGCAGGGTCCGCACTAAGCATTCGCCACCTCGTCAAATACTACAAAATCGAAAATTCGGCGAAAGCAGTTTTGATTCGGCTAAAGATTTGGCACAACATTAATCTCGTGATACTTTTTATTTCCTCAAAATAGTACTTTATATCTTCGGTGTTCAAGCAAAAATCAAAAATCCACAAAAAAAAAAAGAAAAAAGAAAAGAAAAAAAGGACTATTACAATGAATTAAAAATTTATAATCAGTTATTTTTGTTTTCATTCATGATAGGCACTTAAAAATCCTTGACTAATGTGACGAACTATTTGCTATGCAATCAATAGAGAACAAACATTGTTTGTATATTTACGTTTAAATGGCATATGGCTGTAAAAGCTTCTCAGAGTGACAAGGGATGAACTTAAGGGAGCAACTGTAAGTTTGCGATTTAGTCCTTGGAGATCAATTTGTCTGTGTCCACAACAACTGCCTCCACCTCATCCAAATTCACAGAGGAGCAGCCGAGACGTCTAGTCCGCAAATAAACCGTCCTGATTGCTCCAATTTCCCCAACTCTGACGCCATAATACCTTAAATCTTTGAAAAGGCTATGAACTACCTATTCTGGAGATCCTGACCAATTTCAAGACTTTGGTAACAAACTGCCACGGCTCAAGGTAACATCCTTGGGAATTAGCTTTATACCGGTTGCCATTAACCATTAACTAATGCCTCTGACGTTATCTCCTATCAATGGATTTAAATCCCCAGGTCTCTCTCTCCATCTCCCTCTCTCTCTGTCTCTCTCTTAGAAGCGCAGAGGGCGCTTTAGTGTTGTTGCCAAGTTAAGAAGTTAAATCTCTGCTTGGTGGAAAAAGAACGTAAGAGAAAGATTTAGTCTTTTAATTAGGAAAAGTGATCTTGAAACGGCTATATAACGTCGATTTGGGAGTTAGTGAGCAATTGCGTGGTTAGTTCGTGGATATGTTTAAAAGGGAAGCTTTATGTGGCTATAGTATGCATCTGTGAGTAATAACACGGTTAAATTGTAAAGTGTATGTGATTTTTCACTTTTTAATTTGGTATCTGTTTCTATAGAAAAATTTGTCAATTGGTAGAATTTCGGAATGAGGATGCAAAAGGCTCTTCTTGAACCTCACGGTCTGATGGATTTATTTCTTCACTTTATATTCTCATTTCAAAAGAAAAATAACGTAACTCCAGGAATTCAGTTTTAACAATTATGTCCATTCATTATTAGAGAAGACGCTTACATTTCTTAGTCACTAGTAACTTCTTATTAATTCGTCCTTTTATTATTTACTGAATAAGAATTCGATATTAGGGTCAAATTTTAAATCTTCTCTTTATTTCTCATAAATTCACCTTGCATAGAATCTGGAAGAGAAAGTTTTCTGATTGTGGTATCATTTTAAATTTTTCAGCATTTACCGCTTCACACACATGTCCACCATATAGAGAGTTCTAATTGGAGAGTATGCTGCATTTTAGTAATATATTCAATGGCATACGGCGCCCTTGAGTGTTTGTGTTCACCGCCCTCCGGAGCACCCCAGTTCAGAGGGCGGTGAGACCAACTGTGTCTCTTGATGTGCCCGAGACAGAATATTCGTTGTGCCTTGACAAAGTTCACATTATATTTGTTTTTATATATATTTATATTTCCTTATTGTTTCTTATTCAGTCTTCTACCAAATTGTATGAAAATAGTATAAATATCCATGTTCAGGACTTTCCTGTTTGAGTTAGCATTAAGTTTTTAGAGAATCTTGCTGAAAAAATTGTCAACATATTGGATCCCGCTTAATGGTATAACCACTTTGCCTCGGAGAAATATTCTAGTAAGCGGGATATTCCATTATCCGGGATCAAAATAATGCATTACAATGATTGAATTATATGTTTTATTACGCAATTCAGCCGTTCACTTCCATGTAGTACACCCCATTAAGCGAGATACTATTTTAACACATTCTATAATTAGCGAACTCGACTGTATTATTTTTTTCTTTATAAGACTGGAAATCAACCTGAAACGAAGTTCCAACTTTTGTTATGAGATTTCCATTTCACGAGTTCCTTTCCATCTGATACGTTATAACTGCTTTGTCTGCTAATCCTACTGCCACATTCTTTAACCTCCAAAGGCTTTAGCTTAAAGCAAACAGTAAAATACCTTACCAGCAAACAATTGCACATCTGCTATCAATACAGAATTTATTCGCACGTAACACATTTCCCATGTTGCACCATTTAACTCCTAAATGCTTTTCGTTGCAAATCCGTTTTCTAGCCGCATTCTATGCGAAGAACAACTATTAATTTAGAAAAGGAGTTTTCTTCTAAAGTCCTTTCCTTTAATCTACCTCGGCCTTTATATTAAAAGCTCCCACTTTTCAAGTTGGTCCCATTCTACCTTCGCCGCAATCTTCGCTGCTTTTCCCGTTTGCAAAAGTGGAGTTTTTATGCGCTCGTGTAACAAAAAAGTTTCACTTTTTCTCCACGTTTTTTGCCTACTCGTTTTCTTTTATGTTCCTGAAGAGAGACGGGAAGAGATAGAATGTTAACTGGAGTTCTTCCCATGGCGATTGAGTGAAAAAGATCCTTTTAAAACTTTATTTCTTCGACTAACTTTGAATACGAAGTCCCTTTTTGAATAGGTGGAACTTGAGTGCTTCTCACTTTTTAAACTTCAGTAGTTTTATATGTTGAATACTTTATTTACAATCGCACATGCGCAGAGTGAGTTATTATATGATATGCATACGTACAAATACATAGAGATTGCCACAATATTAAAGTAAAATATATCGGTAATGAAAATAACATTACGTAGTGTTACGTTATAAATGCTGTAGGCCATTCTAAGACTATTATCGTCTTACTTACAATCAACGATTTATTCTATTTTGAAGGCCATGGTAACGACTAAGCTTTCAAATTTATCAGGTGCTCTTCATCAACTAGAAGTGAAAACATTACAAAACTCTAGCAACAAGGTCTTACAAGGAAATAGGGTGTGCCAGGTTACCAAGTCTTACTTAAACGAGCATGCTTGAGGCATATTGAAAACGAGAATTCAACCGTCTGAGAATATACCACGAAAGTTGTTGATTAATTGCTACATTTATAGCAGAACCGACTGCAGGTAGGATATCAGTAAAGTAATAGACTCAATGTATCGCAAAAAACAGTTGATATGGATTCTCAAACAGTCCATCTCTTAAATAAGATTTGTCATCTATTTCTATAATTCGCTGATCTAAGGGTAAATTAGTTGATATCTTATTAAAAACTTACTGTTGAAAACAAACATTTATTTCAGCGTCCAGATGGTTTGACACCATACATTAAATTAGTGCTATTTTTTTAAAAATAGTTAATGAAATAATGTTTGCTTTGCATTTTCTACAATGCGGACATGAACACCATCTATGCACGTGACGAATTTCTAAGTAGTTGCTCAATTTTTTAAGGTTTGCATGTATAATTTGTTCTGCTGGGATGGCTCCGATAGATTGAATGCTCGTTGATTGATTTTTTTCCTCACAATGTATCAAACCTCTTTTGTTTAAACCATAAGGAAGTTGCTTCACGGCTCGAAATGAGCTGAAAATGAAAAATCGAACCTCGTTTTCAACCAAACATCAATTTAGGCCCTTTCTTTCTGTTTTTTCTTAACCGTCTGCGGGTGGGTGGATAGCATCTGCCAAAGCCCCATAATTACTGCTGTCCCTTAATCAACAAAATCCATTCCCGCTAGACAAAACTCCTTTTCTTTCTATTGTATTACTCACGATGGCAACAGCCATGATTCCGCCGATAGATAGCCTCGCGCGCATGAGGACAAGATTATTTTATTATCGCGCATGGTGGCGAGAATAATTGGTTTTCACCACTGTGAGTACAAAAGCAAAGGAATGAGGTGTCGAAGCGATTATTGTGAGGCTAAGGCAGGCCTGCCCTATACGGTGCCCCCCTCCCCTCACCCTTCTCCACCCCCATCACCTGACGGTGTTGCTCTGTAATTGTATTTACGCGGGCGTTGATTGGAAACCTCGCTTTTGCCATGAATGATGAGTGGCAACGTTTAGATAAAAGAATTCGATGGAGCCTTGCGTAAAATGGAGGGTGAGCATGCATGTGGTGGTATCTCAACTCCATTTCCCAAAATAAAGCACGTTTTCGGAGTGAAGCGAAATAGGGCGGCAACTGCGGAGTAAATTTTATTGCAATCAGATATCATGCGTTTGATGGTAGCAGCGGTTTATTTTTCGGAACAGAGAGGTGGCTGTTTTTAAACAAATCATAGATAGAAATCGAATTTATGGCTTTTATTTGAAATCCGATGTATTAGCATTTTAAGGGCCACAGCAAATATTTACAATTATCGATGCCATCGGAAAACGAATTATAACAGCTGCATGGAGCTGAATGTCCATTTCGGTACTCGCTTTTGTAATGACAGCTAACTCTTTTCAATTGTTTGACACAAAATTTATTTTGAATTTGACTTTTCGTGGAAAACAATACATATTGCTTTTGTTTAAATTTTGATATTTATTCATTCCGAATGCGTGTTGGAGCCAGTATTTGAAGAATAATACGCTAAAGTAATAGGTGATAATAAATACACTAAAGAGTATTTCTCCTCAATATGTTCACTGTTAACTAAGCTTGCTTTGGATTTTCTTTTTCATAGATTTCTATTTAATGCTACATCTAGGCTTCATAACTTTCGGCCCTATTCCTAACGGGCGTTACTGTAACCAGTTTAATCTCGTTTCCGATTTTATTTCCTGAAGATACCATTTTATAACTAACTGCAATTTTTGCATTTTTATCTCTTTAAGAGAATATATTTCCGTTAATAAAACAGTACCCTTAAGTACTGTGATAAAATATGAAAGAGTCAAACCCTTCATACGCAGGTCAAAAACTCCAAATCGTGTGCCCCCCAGCGCTACCTCCCTTTACTCTCCAAGTGCTTAAATTTAGAAACTTCCGACACCGTCATCAAAAAGAAAACAAAATCGAATGCGATGATTTACAACGAACCAAAACTCACCAAACGTGGAAATCTGTTCACAGTGATGAAATTTATATAGAGAAATCGATGGCCTGAGTGAAAAAGTCAGAGAATAAATAGGCGAATCTAGAAGTGAATGGAACCGTGGGGGAACAAGAGCCATTAGAAAAACTTTCAGAAAATGATCAGCTCAGAGGGAAATTCAACCAAGACCCGAAGAAAAATGAGTGAAAACGGCGAGCGATAATCAATGGGTGTATGTGTTCCTTCCTCGGTAAGGCGAGAAATTAGTTACGATATCGAAATTCTATGTAGGGGAATATACTCCAGATATAGGAGTTGTCGATCCTAATGGTTTCTTTACAAAGTCGTGTAAGAGAGCGGCTTGTGTGTAATGGTCTTGTTGCTGTGCACCCATAAAATGAGAATGAAATGTAAATTTACTGATGGGTACGGGATGATGGGGACTCGTGTTTGCTGATGTAAAAATAAGTAAGACAGTATAAATAATGTATGCCAATATGTCTTGAGCTGTTAAATTTTTCTTTTTTTCAATAAAGATGTGCCGAAAATATGTGTTGCATACTTTAAGCGCTTTTCAGCGTTTCTGAAGGAACTGAAGGAATATTATTTGCGTTAGCTTACAGCTTATAGTAGCATAAACTAGGAAGCTGTCTACGAGTACTCTGGCATTTGGCTTAAGATGCCTGAACATTTGTCTTGCATAACCACACAAATTAGCTGTGCAATTATTTTGGAATTCTAAGAACTTTTAAATTAAGTTTCCGTTTCACGTATATTTGTCCATTTGAAGCAATTTCTGTGTGACCTTTTGTTTTACATATAAGTTGATCCAGCCAACATCATACAATAAAGTACATGTTATCTTCAAGCTGTGTAATCTCAAGCATCTATGTATAGTAAAAATACTACATGAATCCACCTTTACTAACTTGAAAAACTAAGAATGCTGATGTTTTGATCTCCAATTAATGCACGATTTACAGCTACTATATTTAGCCTTTTGAGACAAAATAATGTGAGAGGATGATAAAAGCTTTTTATAACAGTTTAAAAAATCTTGTGTCAATGGAATTTAATTTGTATTTAAGAGAAAAAATACATCAGACTTTTTACCTATATAAATACTTTCCTGTTAAACTGCCATCATAAACATATCTATTTTCTAGTCAATGATTACCTAGTTCTGGACGCATCACTCTGATTAATGCGATGCGAAATGAACTCAACTACAAGTATCATATCTCCACAGATACGCCCAATCACTCTGCTTCTTTTTTAATTCTTCTTCAACAAGGGCAATCAGCGACAATCCACCATCACAAATGAGCGAGGCAACTTCCAATTTTCGCTGGAAGTTGGCTGCTGCCATAAGCCTTCAGGATGATCTCGCCAGCCTAATGTGTGGACGATCATTAGGGGCAATCAGAACCCTGCGGACAGTGTCCATTAAGCGATGACCAAATGATTGCACATTGGGCCCAATTCTCGATCAATCGTATAAATGGCCGGCTACATAGTCATCGTCCGAGGGTAGTTATTTGTGGCTATCGGACTGCGGGGCTGATTGGTTGAGTTTGTTAAATAACACTTCTTTTGCTTAGCGGACTGTTAAATAAATATCAGATGTAAATCGAACATCATGATGTAAGAAATGTAGTTATTTAAGGATTCAAATGCTTCAGAATTTTTATACTAGACGCTTTTTGTATCCCTTTTTAAAGTTTCGCTTCAGTGAAGTAAACCTTTGATTGTGAACTGCTCGTCCTGAAGCTACATGCTGTTTAGAGGTTTAGAAAATTACACATTGTACACTGTAAGATATTTGCAGCATGGTGAAAATAGTGCCAGTTTGCTGCAAAGGCTGTTCATTAATTTTACTGCTATTTGGAACTCACTTGTGTATGTTGTTCCAGTATCTAGTCAAATTCTGCAACATCCTTTGCTTCTAAGAAACTGATAGCATTTTTAATCCAGTTTCAACGTTTTTTCATTCCAGAAAAGTAGTATAATTTAGCAGTGTTTTATCATATTGACATTATCAGCAGCGAAATAATTTCCATGATATATTTCTTATCGAACTTTAACAATTCTGATCTCGCATAGGAAAGAGTTTTAGAAAATATTCTCTGAAAAGAAAAAAATGTAGAATAACAATATCCAAGAAATTAAACTTAAAAAACTAGCTTGATACACAAATAAATGCTAAAATTTAGTTTAGAAACTATAGAATTATTTTTATCGTTGCATTATTGGACAATTCCCAAAGTAAAGTACCGTTTCTCAACACAAGCACCACTTTTTTGGATTGGCGGGGGGGGGGGGGGGAGGCTAGGGGTATTTATTTCTGTGTTTAGA
This sequence comes from Uloborus plumipes, assembly GCA_038373865.1. Lineage (NCBI taxonomy): Eukaryota > Metazoa > Arthropoda > Arachnida > Araneae > Uloboridae > Uloborus > Uloborus plumipes. The sequence continues at coordinate 45,271 of JAXGGA010003853.1, forward strand.
AAATTTATTTTCAATACTAGTGAGAAACAATGGTTGCAAAACTTTTTAGTACATTTGAAGCTTTTATTATATTTTTAAAAAGACAAATCATTTTAATTAGCTTTTTTTTCTAATTTTCTCTTTTTTTTATTTCTTTGAAAATGACTCTCAACTACTTTCAAGTCAATAGTTAATCTCTAAAAGTAGTACATGCTGTGTTGTTGTATAAAGTATGATAAAATTGGAATATTATGAATTTATTATTAATTTCTTTCTTTCTTCCTTTAGGATCCTTCTAGCATCATTCAGTTGGTAAGTAAATAACTTTGCTTTATGGCTTAAAAATCTCTGACTTTGTAAACTCTATTTTTAATTATGAACCATTTTATGACAAAACCTAATTAACACCAATTAGAAATAATGCATTGTTATATTAGAAACATTTTGAAATTCAAATAAAAAAGAATGCACTCGAACTAACAGCCAACGAACTGCATTTTTCTGCGCTAATGCAGAAAGTGGTACTCAAAAAGCATAAGACAGTGAAGTTTTAAATGAGTGGATAATTTTCAAAATGTAGAAGCATTTTGAACAGTAAATTGACTTTTTAGGAATCTGCAATACTATTGTCACTGTCATACAACTCCTTGCTACCATCATTCACTTTTTCTCTTCTTCTTTCTCTTCTTCAGCACTAACCCTATAAAAATATCTTCATTTCCATTGGAAACCTTCATAATTACATATTTTCTCGAACGAATTGTCAGTAATTTTTTCACATTGCACCAGGATGTCTTAATCCAGTCGTGAAACTTTAAAAACTAATGCGACTGACTTGAAAAGCGTAGACGACAGTTTTTACTAAGGGTGACCAACATTTTTGGGTAGAGTAATAATATCTGGTGGGGAAAAAAACTATTCGTAGCCACTATCCATTTTTTCAATATACTGTACTAAATATTAAGCATGCCTTCATATTTTTTTTTAATTTCCAAAAAGTCCGTGGCACAGCTACTGCTCCGACGAGCCACACTGTAGCACGAGCACGGCACAGGTTGGCAGTCCCTAATTAATCTTTCATTATACCCTGTGAGGCGTATTTGATTTCTCAGACGCATCTTTAGGGAAATAAATACCATATTATGCAGCGGAAAATACCACAACTAAAATTTAAAAACTGAGTGCTAAACGTTCAAAAAACATTTTAGCACAGCATCGGAGCACAACTGCTTCGCAATTTCTATCTTGAACAAATCTGTGTCATGAGCTACAGAACTTCTTGCTTTATTTAATCACTGTCGAACTTTCTCTATTTGAATCCTAATAAATGTTCCAGTAAATAACATTATGATATTTGCTTTGAGATATCACCATGCTACCTTTTGATATAATAAACGTTTCACTTGTGTGTTTAAGGCTATTTGCGACTACTTTTTATTTTTCATCATTACCTAACACGTTATCTTATTGCCTTTATCTTTCATAACTCCTCGATTATTCATCACCGCAATTATGTCTCAGTCATTTAGTCTAGTGTTTTCCCTAACATGTGTCCTCATGGCCTGAAGATCGTACACTGTAAAAAATGAATGTTGTTTTTACAGCTTAATACAGCGAATGTTATAGTAAGGAACTGTAAAAATGGCTAATTGTGCAGTAATAAACAGTCAAATTTCAAATTTTACAGTACCAAACTATAAAATTGCACCTTTTACAGTAATGAAATATAAAATTGCTAATTTTACAGTTCATTGCCGTGCATTTTAGTTCAAAACTGGAACCACTGTGGCCAGTATCATACTGTTGTTTTTGCAGTATAATATAGCTAAATTTTACCGCAATACGCTGTAAAATTGCTAACTTTACAGTAAGAAACTGGAACTTCGGTTGGCAGTATCATACTATAAAAACAACAGTTCATTTTTCAATGTAATTCTTTAAAGAGTGTACGAAAACACCTCAGATCCTCAGAATGTGTGTGTGTATATATATATATATATATATATATATATATATTCAGCCACGTGTACCAACGTATATATGTATAAAATACCAAATCAATAAAAGAAAATCGCCAACTTCTTTTGGCGAGATAATGGTTCTTGTTCCTGCCCAGCGACTTGCAGGCGTCTGTTGCCCCATCGCCTGTCCCTCCCCGCTCCTTAGATCCCTAATATTTCAGTGATGAAGTGGCCACTATGGGAGGAAGAGCTCGGACCTCTCTTTGTGTTGGTTTTTCCTCGAAGATGTGAATCTCTTTGTGTAGGTTTTTCTCTCTCTGAGATGTGAATTCGAAAGCTGGCATTCTGAAAGACTTCCCAGGAAGAATGAAAGAACGAAAGAGCAATGTTGCTGCTGCTCGAGTTTTCCGGCGCTATTATTTCCTTCGTTCTTTTTTTTATATTCTTTTTTCCTTTTATTGTTCGATTTTTATTTGTTTACTTTTATTTATTTCTTTACCATTTCTTTTTCGCGATATTATTTCCTTCCTGTCATCAAGTTCAAGAGAATTTGTTGAAAAATGGAATGTCAGAACTTTGAGAAACGATCTTTGAAGGAGTTACGAAGTACAAGAGTTACATTTTAACATGTTATTTACCATTTTTTCTCGCTGTACGTAGTTTAGTCACTGTAAAAAATACGGTGCACAAACTATTCTTGGGAGCCTTATCATGGGAGCCTACAATTTCCCAGTTAGGCTAGAATTCTATTTTTGGCGTATGTAATTACAATAACTCTTGGTCACTGCAATCCTTTAAATGTTCCATACTTAAGTCAATTTCTTAAGTAGTACCCTTCCCTTGTAAGACTTTCTGTTTTGCACTATTTCAACGTAGCTAATGAATTTCAACTGAATCATAATATCCTCGCTGATACTCCTTTAATCTATTTTATATACCTAATTTATTTCGCCCAAAGTCGTAATCAGAGCCCGATTACCGCAGAGGCACGCGAGACACAGGACCGTCCTCTTAGATTTCAGGGGGCCAAAAATCCCCTTACTTAATCCAACGCCTACTAAATATTAAAAACCTACTGTGTGCGTCGACGTACACTGCTCGACATTGAAAATGCAACACCAAGAAGGAGTAGTCAGAAATTCGTGCAAATTTTACCGTAGACGCACGTCACTGAGTTATGCAAATGATATGAAATGCGCAGCTCTCCGACGCACGTGAAGTAAGATATAAGAGAATGAAGTTGGAAAGTGGGTTATGTTCATGTTGGTTTTTCTGCCAGACTATTATCGGAGAAATTTGGTTTTTGTCTCGAAGGATACGTGTGATAGGAGGAAATGCCACGCCGTCCTCAACGAAGACACTTCCAGCATATAGACGACTTTACAAGGGGTATGGTGATCGGACTGAGAAGGGGAGGTTGCTCCATACGTCAAATTGCAGCTGATACCCACATGGATGCAAGCACTGTGCATCGGCTGTGTCGGAGATGGTTGGAAAGAGGAAATGTAGCCACATTGAGGGGTGCAGGTGCAGCCAGAGTGACGTCAGACCGCTTGGATCGACGGATTCACCGACAAGCTGTGGCGGACCCGCAAGTCACTTGTACGTCTATTCTGCAGCACGTGCAAGGTACCCTGGATGTTCCTGTGTCGACCAGAACCATTTCCCGTCGACTGGTTGCACGTGGCCTGCAATCACGGCGCCCGCTAAGAAGACTGCCATTGACCTCACAGCACAGACTCCAACATTTGGAATGGTGCCGGACCAGAGCGACGTGGATGGCAGAATGGCAAACCGTAGTGTTCTCAGATGATACCCGCTTCTGTTTGTCCAGCGATAGTCATCGCATACGTGTGTGGCGTCGACGTGGAGAAAGATCGAATCCGGCAGTAACTGTGGAACGCCCCACAGCGCGACAACGTGGCATAATGGTTTGGGGCGCTATTGCATACAATTCCGTATCACCTCTAGTTCGCATTCGGAGCACTATGACGGCCCAACGATATGTAGATAATGTACTGCGGCAGGTGGCAATCCCCTACCTTCAGGGTCTGCCAAATGCAATTTTTCAACAGGATAACGCCCGGCCTCACAGTGCTCGAATCAGCCAACATGCTCTACGAGGTGTACAGATGCTTTCCTGGCCACCATACTCTCCTGACTTGTCACCAATCGAACATGTGTGGGACGTGATTGGACGCCGTTTGCAGAACCTGCCACTGCCTCGTTCAGAGGACGAACTGTGGCAAATGGTTGAAAGGGAATGGAGTACCATCCCTCAGGACACCATTCGCAGGCTTATTGACTCCATGCCTAGACGTGTTTCTTCGTGCATCGCTGTCCGCGGTGGTCCTACTTCTTACTGAGCCGACGCCGTCCTCGCTCTAAATTTTGCTTATTTATTTTGAAATAAATATCACTTATTGTTCCATGCTGTTTCTGTCTTCTTACCAAATTTCATCAATTTCTGACCACGCCTTCTTGGTGTTGCATTTTCAATGTCGAGCAGTGTATAATTTTGTCTTAATAATTTCATAGCATTATTATTATTTTTTTAAAGTTTGATCTTAGCTTAAAACTTTTATTTCATTCTAGAATTGTAAGATTTTTTTACTCGTAACACGTAACTGATATGAGAAGGGGGACGGGGGTCCCTGTTTCTCCCCTCCCTGCACCATTGGTCAAGGACTGCAACGAATCCAATAATTAATTTGAATTGAAAATTTAGGGAGCAATAAAGAATATACTGCTTGTCATTTTTACTTTCTTCTATATCTAATATATAGAAGAAAGTATTAGATTCGTGAAAATTTTCGAATGTCGAATTTTGACGGATTTGCACGTTTTGAGGTGCGTTGAGTCCATTTCGATCATTTTTGGAAAATGTCTGTCTGTGTGTATGTGTGTGACCAGTTTTTGTGGTCACGCTAGAGCAAAAACTGCTGCATGAAATCGAACAAAAATGTTTGCACACATGTACCACCATATGAAAGGGTGCACCTGACTTTTTTTAGGGAATTCCTCCAAGGGGGGTGGAGCAATCGCACTTGTTCTGCGCGGGGGTGATTGCTATATCTCAGGAAGTAACCGGCGGAATCAAACGAAAATTGGTCCATAGGTAGACCGTACTGAGTACAGGTGCTGATTCAATTTGTGTGTCAATATCTCAAAGGGGGGTGGAGCAATCAAAAGTGTTTATTTTGTCATTGCACCTACTGTATCTCGGGAAATATTGCTGCGATTAGAATGCAATTTGGAATAACACTAACCCAATATGGAAGCAAGCATCGATTAAATTTTGGTGCCAATCGCCCCAGGGGAGGGTGGGGTAATTTTTGCGCTTAGTCAACAATGCGAAAAATTAATTCATTAAAAAATCGCTTTCACGCTATTTAATTATCAAAACATCTGAAAACTTTCAATGATTTGAAATTTTTAACTGTTGCCAATTTCTTTTTACTGACGAATAAAATGTTTGCAATTAATCTAAACAAGGTTTTTGCAATGATTTCCAATTTCTCTCAATGATTCTGCATTTGCAAGGGTATTACGATAATTGGAAAATTGGAGCTGTCTTTAACTATTCGGGCGAGTATTTTATTTTGTAACCGGAATTCGTAAGATAGATATAGAAGAAAGTTTCGTGACGGCCACGACAGCTAGTTACTTTTGTCGCCAATTAAATGCAATTACTGCTGCAAATTACAGTCCAACAATAAATAATCACTTTGCAAAAATATATTTGGAGCCATTTTTTCTTTTAAATTCAACTATTCTTAAAAATTTTAAGTATTAGTCATAGAAATTTCGTGCATTGTTCTTGACAATGATAATAAAAACAATAAACATCGACAAATATCAACCAACAAACGATAAATTAAAAAGCTAAATTCGTTCACTCAAGCCCTATCACTGCAATTTATATTGAAATAAATTAATAATGAAGTAAAATATGTTTTGCAGACGATAAATTTAGAATGGTTTTCTCTCAGTTGTTTTTTTTTGACCTCATGTTTTTTGACCTCATTTGGTTAAAGAATTATTCCCTCTTCTATACAACTTGTCAGATCGCCATAATTAATACTATTAAAATCTGTCCGCGTCTGTCTGTCTGTCTGTCCGTCTGAAGCTTGAACTCCTCAAAAACCGCTGAGCGTAAAGAATCAAACATAATACCATTCGATTCGAAATTTTCTAAGGAAGACAATAAGACCAACCGCGTAACTGTACGACGTTAATTAGCTGAGATATTAATTAAAACGTTAATTAAATTCTTTGCACTTTTAAAATTCCATGACATTTATTTCTTTCAGTTGCCATTTTAAATTAAAGCGTTAATGAAATATTGCACCATTTTAAATTCCAAGACTTTTATTTCTTACCGTTGCCATTTTAAATTAAAGCGTTAATTAAATTATTGAACTATTTAAAATTCCAGGACATTTATTTCTTACCGTTGTCATTTTGAATTAAAACGTTAACTAAATTATTGAACTATTTAAAATTCCAACACATTTATTTCTTACCGTTGTCATTTTGAATTAAAACGTTAATTAAATTATTGAACTATTTAAAATTCCAAGACATTTATTTCTTTCAGTCGCCATTTTAAATTCTAAGACTTTTATTTCTTACCGTTGCCATTTTGAATTAAAACGTTAATTAAATTGTTGAACTAAAAATTCCAAGACTTTTATTTCTTACCGTTGCCATTTTGAATTAAAACGTTATTTAAATTATTGAACTATTTAAAATTCCAAGACTTTTATTTCTTACCGTTGCCATTTTGAATTAAAACGTTAATTAAATCATTGAACTATTTAAAATTCCAAGACTTTTATTTCTTTCCGTAGCCATTTTAAATTAAAGCGTTAGTTAAATTGTTGAACTATTTAAAATTCCAAGACTTTTATTTCTTACCGTTGCCATTTTAAATTAAAGCGTTAATTAAATTATTGCACTATTTAAAATTCCAAGACTTTTATTTCTTACCGTTGCCATTTTGAATTAAAACGTTAATTAAATTATTGAATTATTTAAAATTCCAAGACTTTTATTTCTTTCCGCAGCCATTTTAAATTAAAGCGTTAATTAAATTGTTGAACTATTTAAAATTCCAAGACTTTTAGTTCTTACCGTTGACATTTTGAATTAAAACGTTAATTAAATCATTGAACTATTTAAAATTCCAAGACTTTTATTTCTTTCCGTAACCATTTTAAATTAAAGCGTCAATTAAGGCAGGGATTGAAGTGAAACAGCACTGCGATCGCTTCGAACTGCAATCGCTACTGGGAAGTGAATTACATTATCATCAACTTAACTTGGTATGACGTCACTACGGGTGGAGCCAATAAGAGCTCATAAGCACTCAGCGATCTCCTCTTATTCGCCAAGTAGGCTGTAACGTTTTATCTAGCTCGTTTTTCATAGGCAAACGTCACGCTGACGTCACGATGTTTTTATCAAGAAACGTTCTAATGTAATTCATTTCCAGTAGCGATTGTAATTTGCGATGGCCTGTTTCACTTGAATCCCTGCCTAAATTGTTGAACTATTTAAAATTCCAAGGCAAGGATTCAAGTGAAACAGGCGATCGCAAATTACAATCGCTACTGGAAATGAATTACATTAGAACGTTTCTCGATAAAAACATCGTGACGTCAGCGTGACGTTTGCCTATGAGAAACGAGCTAGATAAAAAGTCACAGCCTACTTGGCGAATAAGAGGAGATCACTGACTGCTTGTGAGCTCTTATTGGCTCCAGCCGTAGTGACGTCAGTGCCAAGTTAAGTTGATGATAATGTAATTCACTTCCAGTAGCGATTGCAATTCGAAGCGATTGCAATGGTATTTCACTTGAATCCCTGCCCAAGACTTTTATTTCTTACCGTTGCCATTTTGAATTAAAACGTTAATTAAATTATTGAACTTTTTAAAATTAAAGAGTTATTTCTTTCCATTGTCCTTTTGAATACGTGTTACAACAAAGTTCTAACAATTGTTTTTATTCTAATTATTAATGACTTATATTTTTTCACTGGTATACCATTTTGAAAATGTGTTTTTAAATAAAATTGCAATTGCTGTTTTTAAAAGGGACTTTTTTTGGCTGCGATCCAAATATTAAAAGAACTTTTTCGTTTAGAATTTTGCAATTAATTTTACAGGAAGAAAGCGGTTTGGAAATAATTGTTTTTGGTAAGGAATTTTATTTGTTATTTAGGGAGAGTGCTAAGTATGCGCTACTTGACATCGTCTTTTTTTTTTTTTTTGTGGAAGCATGTGCAAATAATTCGATTGATTCTTTGATGCAGGAAAACTTTTTAGCGAGCCGCTTTAGCGGGGAGTAGTTTGTTGAAACTGTCCTCGCTACTTTAAAGGCGAGCCGCCTTGGCGGCGAGTATGTTATTTAAACTTTTCTCACTACTTTAAAGGCGAGCCGCCTTGGCGGCGAGTAGTTTTCTCAAACTGCCTTCACTACATTACAACCCGTGCAACGCCGGGCCACGCAGCTAGTGTCTCATAAAAAATGGTACGCGTCAGTTTCTTCATTCACTACCTATTTTAAGGAAAGGACTCGATTTCTCATTTGATTGACAGGTGCCATCTTATCACGGTTTTATTATATTTCATTTGACTATTTTTAATAAGGATTGCTAAAAAACAAATACATTTTTAAAATTATTAATGGAAAAAGAACGAAACAAATGAACGCTATAAAATGTAACCATGGTAACAAAAAGAAAAGTTAATTTCCGTTGATAAAATAATTCATTTCGTCTTTATTTTCAAACAAATTTTATTCTCAAGCTCAACCATTTTAGACTCGTTTGGCTTGCTTTGCTGAAGGTAAACCTTGAAAGCCTAAAAACAATTATTACAGCTCGTCTAATGCTCGTAGTAGCTTTAAACTGAAATCATTTTTAGCAGAAAATTTCAAGCTTTCGAATGATATAAGACTTGAAAATGTGAATGAAATATTTCTTCCCTGTTTTATCGAATTTTTCTGAAAATTGAGCTAAGAATTAGAATAGAAAAAGAACGAATTAGAATTTTCGAGAAAACGCTTCGAAGTGCATAACCCCATGCTACAAACTAATTTTGTGCCAAATTTCATGAAAATTGACCGAACGGTTTTGGCGCTACGCGCGTAACAGACAGACAGACCCACCTTCAGCTTTATTATTAGTAGTAGAGATAGAGAAGAGATACTATATTTCACATGATCAGATTATCGACGCTGTGGTAAATTTTTCTGTTCGATTTCATTCGTTGCTGTACTTTTCAAATGTAATGTATCAATTTCTTAAAGCTTCAAATCCGTGTTAACGAACTTGATGTTATCCACGAAAATATTGGATCGAATGCAAATTTATATGTTTGTAACAATCAGAGGTGGCCTAAGCTGTTAACTCGATTGAAGATTTTTAAATCTTGTATGTTTATAGAAAATGTTGCGTTTCAAAGAATGCAAACTCGTATAAGAGAATTTAAAATTAAATTCAATGCACAAAAAGAGCCTCAAATATTGACAATACAAAAATGTTGCACGCGTCAATAGTTAAAGCAAAGAAGGGTCTTTGGTTAAAGTTTGCTTACATAAGAAAATTGACTTGTTCCAAGTATAAACGTCAAATCCTTCAGAAAGATTCTAACATTTGATTGGTTAAGTGTTCTGTGAACAAGCGCAGTGATAGGCCAGGAAAATTAGACATTACAAACCACTGTGTTCGTTGAAGTACGTAAAACTATTTTTTTTTTTTTTTTGGTACTACAACATTTGAATTTCTTTCTTTTTTTTTTTTTACATGAAGTTCTGTATTAAATCCTCTTGAAAATTAGACATGCAAATTCGCACTCTGTGAGGCGTAACATATTCTATAAGAGCAAAATTTTAAATGACCACAAATTTAGCAAAAACTTTACATTAACTGTCGATTAACTGCACAACTATTTGGATTAATTTAAGTAAGCATTGAAATTACAGATTTATACATTCAAATTTCAAGCTATAAATTTTGGATGCGTTAAGAAATGTATGAAAAGAAAATATAATTTATGAAAAATTATTAGCATTGAAAATAGTTTCGGTAAGCGCAAGGGAGAAGAGACGGAGAATAATCAGGCTTGGGCCCAAATGTACGCAGTACTTATTATCAGTAAACAATTCAGAACTGTTTTACATGCATTACCTATTGCTAACTATTTATTACCGAAACAGTAACAAATTACACTGATTCTTTCCTGTGGCCCATCAGTGTCTTACGAAATTCTACTTATCGCTTCAATTGTTTATTGATGTTACTTATTATCAATAAACAATTCAGAAATGTTTTACACGCATTACCTATTGCTCTAACTATTTATTACCGAAACAGTAACAAATTACACTGCTTCTTTCCTGTGGCCCATCAGTGCCTTCGCCTTCCGAAATTCAGCTCTTGGAAATTGGTGGATGAGGTCCAGTGCTGCTGTTTTCCACCAGGCTGATTAAAGCCTAATAACATGCATCGGCAAGTAGAAAATTACACCATGTCAGGGAATAACGCGTATTAAATTGGAAGCGAACTTAATTGGATCATTTGTTGAGCCGCGGTCGCTCAGGAACTCGTTCACCTCTCGGGTCATTCTACCGGTTTCTGGAGTTGGGCACACTTCAGAATTATCCAATACTTGATGAAGCGAAGAATTCTGGTGTAAAATGATTTTATTAGGATGATTGAAGACTCTTTTCAAAGCCCTTCCGAAGATGCGAATTTTAGGCTTCGCTTTATGAGTTAAGTTAAATATGAGGAGGCAGTGCCAAAGCGTAATTTTAGGTTTTCCTTTCTTTCTTGAGGAGAGGTGTTGTGCTTGTTAGGAATTTTATTAACCCTTTGAAAGGCAGTCGTTGCGCTGAAAAACCATTTTTTTTTAATTTCTCAATTTTTTTCTGAATTTTTTGAATTAAAATTCCTTGAGTCCTTTTCTTTTAAGTTTAATGAACCCCATTACTTGTCAGAACAATACAATTATCTATTTCTGTTGCCTTAATTTCTTGTTTAAATCATCCCAATTTTTAAAATCAAAAATTTATTTTTGTGAAAATATTTAAGTTTTTTTATTAGAGCTGAAACAGTCAACCAATTTTCTTTATTTTGTCTGAGGTAGAATATCATTCTTTTCTGACTCGATTCAAAAGCATTAAGATTGAAAGTATGAAGGTTCCAGTTAGAACGCCACTTGGAATGGTGTTTTCTAACTTTTTCAATTCCCGTGGTTTTTTAGCAGTAGGAATTCAAGATCAATCTCTCTTAATTTTTTTATCTACACCATACTTTACGAGTCAAACGCAAGAGCACTTATTCGAAAAATATTATCGGTATTTCGACAACTATACAACAATCAACCAACGAAGACCTTAACCAATGAATTTGTCTCCGAAGCAGTCTAAATTTGATTCGTTTATAGAGTTAACTTTCAGCAAATTTGCGAAAGGCAAACAACGTTTTTCAAATATGTTTAAGGCTCATTTTAAAAATGATTGGACACATTTTTGGAAAAAAAGAAGAATTACAAGCGAATTTCTAAAAAGAGAAGAATAATTAAAACGTATTAGATAAGCTCTTACATTAAAAAAAATAATGTTAGATAACCTTCTGCTTTCAATGGCAAAACAGTAAATGAGCTACGACCTTCTATGACGGTAATCTCAAATACATTGCCTGGTTTTAGATTTTTGGACTGATAGGATTGTCATCTAAGCAATTTATTCGTATGATCAAAAGCAAAAAGCAACGTCATCGAATACTCAGGGGAGCCCCGAACTAAAATTTGGGGGCGGGGGGGGAGGATTATCAATTTGTCGAATTAAGTTCCAATTTTTTCGAATTATAAAACACAAGCATGCACACATGTCGTACAGGCATAACATTTAATGAGAAAAAACATTAGGCATCTTTTAAACTAATTTTAAAAACTAAAAAGAACATCTCAATGTTGCAATGTTGTCTTCAAATTGCCGAAGCGTCAGCAAAATGTGCTAATACGGAAATTATTAGGAGGTCACAATGACCTCCCGTCACCTCCCATTGGGGCGCCCCTGTGAATACTACTTTTATTCGATCTTTCTTATGAATACGACGGAGTTAGTAAGGAACAATTAGTGGATTTCAGTGATGTTCCTGCTTTTATTTTTGGATGCCATGTCTCCCAGATGTTTCATCAAAGTTTTTGACCAGAAGTTAAAAACGAAAGCCCATCACTGTACAATAAAGAAGTTCCTCCTGTTGTACGTCACGGTATGATATTTCTCACGTTCTTGAGACCAGATTATTGTAAAGAAAAAGTTATATATTTAATAGCTTAAATGAAGTCATTAACTAATAATAATTTATTGATGTAATTATACAGCATTGAAGTATTTTCAATCGGAATGTATTTTTGTAAAAATTGCTGCTCAAACAATTACTTCAATTGCCAAGTGTTACAATTCTCGAAGCCATCTGATCAAATACTCACCAAAAAAAAAAAAGAAAAAAACAGTTATAAACCTGGTTCCTAACGAAGTGTGAAAAAAGTTGCTTGAATGAAGAAGAATCCAGCAATCGTCTTCAGGTAGTTTGATTTAACCACACTCCAATGACTTCACCAACTTGTAACTTTGATCAACCACCCTTCTTTACAAATCGCTGTCGAATCAAATTCGGGTGTGGCTCCTCCTCCTCTTGATTGATCAGCCTGATACCACAAATCTTCCATCCCCCCTATCCCCCCTCTCCCCACTTGTCTTCTGCAGTATCGTGATCTCTTGACTCCCAACTCCTGATACCAAATAGGGTAAAAAAATGACCTCCAGGGAAAACTGAAAATGAGCTTTAATTGCGTTTCGTGACAACACTATTACGTTTTGAGTCTGCAGACGGACGGACAGACAGACACTCGACCGACGAATGATGCTTCAGTGCTTCATCTGCTTCTTGCAAATCGACCGCGCCTAGTGCTTGACTTGACAACTTGTGCGTGCCTGTTGTGATAAGTATGGTTTTAGCCGAAGATGTTGTCAATGCAACGACGATGGCACAGCTGTTATTTTAGGCACTGATGTTTACAGAGAGCGTTATTCTTATCTATTCTTAAACTATAAAGATCCCACATAACCCAGTTCTACAGCACAAATCACATTAATAATGGTTTCATTAGTAAATACACGCCTTAGAATTTAAAATTTAAGCCTCATAAGATTGGGTTTTGTGTCGTCATTTGTCTGAAGCAAAAGATTTGTAACTTTCTCCATCAAAGTTGTACAGTCACAAAGTCAGACAGGATCACCGAGAACCATGGTGGGTCTGTTGTCAGATTAGGGGCCGCCCCCCTACTCCTTTATTAAAAGTAAAATTTACACTAGTCCGACTCCTAGCCATGTACCCAAGAGGGTTGAACCGCTAGTTGTCGACAAGGCTCTCCTTGACCCTTCAGTCAGGTCTTTTAGGAGATGAAATAAGACCATGAGAGAAAAATCAACGCTTTAAATATCAAGCAAAAGAAAGAGTCTTTTTTCGCAACTAATTTCTTAAATCACGGGACAGACTAAGAGTGTCGTTGTATAACTCTTTTTCGTCTTATGCTGCTTATCTTCTGACAATGATGACTTCCCTTTTCCCGCGTGGTACGATTTCAATTAAATTGTTTAAAAACTTATGATGCTCTCATTGCGTGCTATTTGAACCGCATTAAAAGGGAGCGGGGGTCATATGACGTAGACTGCGCCGTTGAAATTTAAAAGGGGGGGGGGGGTAATTCAAAGAGTTTTGATCTTGTTTTGAGAGATAACTCGTTTTTGAGGCGGTGTTCTCTGGAAGGTGCACCATCGCCCTAGGGGAGATGAACACCTCTGCTTATTTTGATTCTTATGAGTCAAAAACCTTCTGATTGCTTATAAATGAGATCCAACAGCTTTTGTCTAATTTTCATCTAACTATTCGAATTGATTGCTTTAGTCATAGCGTTATACCATTGCATAAATTAAGTGCCCAAAAAAAGTCTCTCGTCTCACATGAAATTCACTCCACTCAGCGTGAAATGTACGACACACTGTAAATAAAACATTTTGGAAGTTCTTTTAAATTCATGACAAAAAAGCAACTGCGGGAAGAATACTCGTACTAACTTTTCCAAGATGAGCTAGATTTTTTAGTCGCTCCTTAGATCTTTAAGACAATAAAATGTTTTAATGAATTAGACGTATATAATTTATGTTTCTTTTTTATTTATTTATTTATTTTAATTTCCATTGCAACTTAGTGAGCCCAGGATGATGGTGTGAAAAAATTAATGTTTTGTGAAACAACATGACCAGGAATTTTTACTAAAACTAAATGTTTCTGGGGAGATATTTATAAAAACAAACTTTCACACAATTTCTTTAATATTTCAGAAGAATTTCTTTCAAAAACGTCGATGAGATAACATATAACATTTTTAATGCAAGATTTTTTTTCTTTTGTTTTTTGACCATGAGAGAAAGAAATTTGCTGTTTCAAATCTGAAATGAATTACATTAGCTTATCTCCCTTCTCCAAAAGAATACAAATTACCTAATTCTTCATAGCCTGCGTTTAACTTACATAAGCAAGTTATCTTAAAAATGTTTACAAAAAATAAAGAAAAAACTGTAACTCTCTGAAATTACCATTTTGTCATGCCGGCATTTTTCGCCAATCTGCGACAAAGAATCAGGCATTCATAACCTAGAAAAAAGGAAGGGGCCCTCTCATTTGCTTATCTCGCTACATGTCGGCGACTGGCGTTAAGCGATGCCGTCGCCAAGAATTTCATCGCCAACAATGACTTCTCTGATAAGAAGAAACCAATTATGAATTCCAACTGCCTCAGAAACACTGCCCATAAATCGAAGCTTGCGTGCTTGCCTGCAAATGCCGACAGGTGTTGTAGCTCATTTGCTGTCTCTACATGAAATGCCTGATAGGCCGCTATAAGTCAGCGCACAGAAAGGAGATAGTTTTTATTTCCAGTTTTTTTTTTCTCCTCTGTGCTGTTCCATTCCTTATATCTCCTCCAAATCGCGTTGGATAACAAATTGAGCAGCAGGAATCGAGCGTTGAATTATGCAAGGCCTATAACGGCATAACGAAATCGATAAGGGATGGTTTTTGAGCAAGCAGTGACTGAGCTTTAAGGGTTTTTTTTACCTTTTTTTTCTTTCTATCTCACCCTTCGAACTACCCTGTATATCCTCCGGTCTATCTCAGGCAGAGAGCAATGTCGTTGTTGAAGTCGTGAACTGTTTATTAATAAAAATCGTGTTTTGAGGAGTGCGCGCATAATTCAAAATGGGTTTGATTCCAAGCTTGTTAGTTTTGCCATCCTAACTGCCTGGAATCTCGAGTTGTTGCTTAGTTGAATTCCAAATTGCTGTTTTCCAATATTTAGCTGTACAAGCGTGTGTCTGTGAGTGGAACGAGGGGAAGTAAACCCCCCTTTAATTTTAAGCAACCTAGTTTGTTACTGCATTTACGAACATGTAAGGACTTCTGTGAACCACTCCCCCTGGCAAAGTAGAAAATTCTGGTTGCGCCACTGTGTTTATGGTGCGCGTGTGACATTAATTTACTTCTTTGGCGACTTCTGCTTGGAGTTTAAAAAAAAGATTCGTTAAGCATTGAAAAAGAAGCTCTTTGTAACTCTGGTATGCGAGTAAGAAATATATTTCCTGGTTTTATAACGTAAAGTTTATTATTACAACAGAGTAATCGTGGCTTGGCTAATCTGAAATTTAAATCGCTGATTTCCAATTACTTTATGCATTGAAGTCATGTATATTTCGTCGTTGAGGGAATATCGTTCTCCATCTTTTTCTAAATGGAACAATCAACTGATTTTGTTCTCCAATTAACTTCAGTGAACTTTTCGGGCATACCATCTTGATTGCTAACTTTTTCTGATGTATTTTAAGCCGCGAGAGCAATTATTCTATGTAGAATAAGTCAGACTATGTAGAATAAGTTTGGGCAGGCGCATGAGAACGTTGGGAAACGAACTTGGGAAATATAATATTTGTACGTTTGTTCGTATGTTTGTCTTTTGTTGACGTTCCAGGTAATGCATATTACGTGTGCATTCTTTGCACTCGACCTATTAAAAAAAAATGTCACTGCATCCCTATCAATAAGTATTTTTTTTTGTCGTGATTTTTTCTTTTCCTTTCCATTTCTGGGTCTCTCTTGTAACCAATTGATTTTCTGGCATTAATTATCTCAATCGAGTAAGCTTTTGGAACCACGTTCGTCCCAAAGACACCAAGAATGCTTTGTATTTTCTTCTCGATTTCCCCCTAACTGGTAGCAAGCCCACTTCAAGAAAATAAGAGCTTTAAATAATCTGCGTTCACGAGAATTATCTACAGGGTAACAAGAAGTAACTTAGACACACATGCTACATCGTAACTTTAATGCTATTGAAAATTTTACGACCAAGTTTCAAAATAAATGTCAATACATTATTTCGTCTAATATATATAAACGTTTTCAAACTGCCTACCTTTTTAGCATTATACGGAGCATTAAACGTATCACAAACTTTTCGACTATGGGCCGCAACTCACTTACTGATATTTGATTCCATTCCTTGTGCATAAAGATTTTTTTAGAGATGCCAAAGTTTTATGAGGCTCAGTACACTCTTGTCTCCAAGATGGACCAAATAGATTAACTCATTGGGTCTAAATCTAGAGAATACGATGACCATTCTTGAGCTCCAATGAGATCCTGAAAATGTGTCTTGCACAAATTATGAGTGCCTTTAGCTCTGTGTACAGATGTGGAATCCTGTTGGAAGGTCCATCTTTTTTTTTTTTTTTTTTTTTTTGAGCTTTTTGTGATTGATTCAATATCACAGTACCACGATAACTTTAGTCGTGATTACATATATTTGGTTTGAAACTTCGTCCAAGTTATTAAGAGTCGCCCCCTGTACAGTTTAAAATTTCTGGTCGTTACTCTTACACATCATATAAGTTTGGGTATGTCCTGGTCAATTCAATGTGTACGAATCAGCAACTGCTGCCATTACTAGCAAATGTGGACTGCATTGTTAAGAAGTTACTCCTAGCTAATTCGTTCAGTTCCTTTGTGGAAATCGCAGGGTTTGTTGCATTAAAATTTCACAATGAAGTTTTTTATAAAACTTTTATTATACTCTATGAATTTAAACCTAAAATACGAACAAGTAATCATAAGATCATAAATCTGTTACATGTATTGTAATATTTGATGCTAAATCAGGTAAATGCAGTGGTACTCACCTTGATTTTCTCCAATACTCTGTATTTATTCATTATTATTTTATTTTTTAATGTGCCACTATTATCGCATTATCGTCTATGGGCAACATTTATATACAAGTCAGAAGATGATCTTTTACGTAGATAAATAAGCAGAGTATTTATCTTTGATGAGCAAGAGTGGCCGAGAGCTATTACGGCATAATGTGTTCTGTTTTACACTTCCAAACAAGCTTTTAAGCTAAATTAGATTTCAACTTACATTAACAGTGTCGAGAGTAAGGTAGCTTGACTAATATGTTCTCTCAATCAGCGATCCCATGCTCGAATTACTTTCGAAACTAACAAAAAAAAACCTCCTCTCAACCCCTTCATTTCCTTATGATTTATACCCGGTGGGGGTAACAAAGTAATATTTTCTGACCGATTGATTACCCGTACTCAAAGCGGGACATAATGAAATATTTCCTTGCCCCGCTCTGACGGTCGATTTATCGACAATAATAACAGCAGCACAAGAAACAAAAGGCAGAAGAAAAAAAAATCCTCCGAGGTGTCAACACGCGCGCCCCCGACATCCATTACTAGCGCGCGAAATCCTTTCCCTCCACCCCTCTCAGAAAAGTAATAGCGCATAAAACTTAATGATTCTCCAGCCCTCTTATTCTGTGAGTGATTGCGTCATTACGTCGACGTTTCTTTTTTTTAAGCGGTGTGGGTCCGAGCTGCGGAATCGGGATGGCTAGTAACGACGTCTAAATGACTCAGCAAAGAGCAGCCCCTTTGTTGGGCTTCTTGTTCCATCGTACCGATTCTCATTCCTCGCTTGGGGATAATCGATGGCCTTTCAATAGAGCAATAGCAACTGCTATTGAACGGTGGGAATGTGCGTGATCCTTTCTGTCAGCTTTCTCTGCTCCGAAGAAAAAAGAGACGTTCCGTGCAGGAAATCAAACCTTTCATTATGTTCAGAGAAATCCGTCCGCAAATTCAAATCGAAATCCGTTGAGTTTGATCATTATGTATCCATTTATTGCAACTGGAGCCCGTTTGAGGTGGTCTATAGGGCTGCGGACTCCGAAACCCCAAAAATCAGTCATCCTATGACGTTCCTTCATCCGTCTCCGGCTCTTGGAAGCTTATAGAACCTACTACTCCGAATCCCCAAAATCAGTCCACCTCAGACGTTTCCGCATCCGTCTCCGATTCTTGGAAGTTTAGAGCCCTCTACTTCCAAACTCCAAACTCCGACTGCAACACCACAGAATTGCAGACTTTGAAGAAAAATGGCCGGCTCCGATTCTTGAAAGTTTAGAGACTTCACAAACGACTCTACAACCCAAGAGGAATCCGACTCCAACTCTGACACCGCAGATCTGGCAGGGTTGCTGGCTGAAAATGACCGACTCGGTCTCCACCTCTGAAATCACAAATTCATTCCGGCTCTTGGATTTTTAAAGAGTTCAGATATCGACTTCGATTTCTCCAACCGTTTAGCTATGGTAGACAGCTATGGTGCTGTTACTCTTGATGGACCTTATTCTTAAACGGATCCAGAGACACTGTTGAAAACAGCAGTAGTAAAAGAAAAATCTGTATGCAACAAAATGCAAATAGCTGTTGGTTCATATGTTTTAATATCATCATCCTTTTAAAACGCAAGCATTTTACTAATTGAAGATAATTGCCTGAAAAAAAAACATGTATAACGTGAAACAAAACATTATATGCACAGTTTATAAAAAAAATAATAATACGTGGCGTATAAAATGGAACTTATGAAATGAATATTATTTATGGTGCACAAAGTCTTCCATTTGCGCATTGTGCAGACATATGTATGCATAATAATGTAATAAATTATTTTTAAAAATGAACAAGTTAGAAAAGAACTAGTATAGTCTTTAGCTATTATTCAAATTAGCTAGTAAGCTGATCAAAAAGTTACTATGAAATTGCAATAACTTTTGAGACCTGAATACGTTTACAGAATACTATAACTAATCTAGTTTTAAATTCAATGAATAAATGTACGTTGATGCATTGTGGTTTTACTTTTTTAAAATTAATTTATTTTACCAATCAATTAAACTGTTGAGGTATTTTCTTTAAAATTTGTCGGTAAAACAGCGTAGTATAAATAAACAGAATTAACATCTTATCGAATAAAATTACATTAGTTAGATCACTGTAGTTATTAATATCAATCCGTTTATATACATATATATATATATATATATATATATATATATATATATATATATATGTGTGTGTGTGTGTGTGTGTGTGTGTGTGTGTAACGAAACGTCAATAATAATTTTTAGAATGAGAATGTACTCAAATTAAGAGACTGCTGCTTTCCAGGGGACCACCTTCATGGAGTATTTATTGCAACAAATGAACCAGATGAAAATAAACAACTCAGATCATAAAAAAATAAACGAACAGCACTTTAGAAAATGTAAAAAAAAAAAAAGAGAAAGTAAGAAACAAGATTATAAAGAAGAAAGAGAAGGAATAAACTCAGATTGACTGAGTTTAAATTCCACGTCATTTCAGCCCGTTTAATACTTTAATGGACTGCTGTTGGAGGTTGGTGGAAATATTACCATTAACGCAATGCCGAATTGCGTCTTGATGGTACAGAGCTTTTAAGCAGATGAGAGCTTCTGTGGAAAGATGACAAAAGAAGCGTTGTTGGTTGTAAAATGTTTTCTCCGTTCGCAGACAATCTAAGTGATTGTTAGTTTCATTATATTTGCATCATTTCTTTTCTCTAAGGAGAGTGCTGGTTTTCGTTCTGCTTTTCTTTTTTAGCCCCCCCCTTTTTTTTTTTTTTGCCGGCGCGAAACACTTGTTTCAATATTGTGCGTAGAAAGTAATATTTTTTATCTAATGGATCAAATGATTTTCAACCAAGTAAAAGCGCATTGCAAATGTACGTGGGTGTAAATATATGATGGTGTTTTTATATGTGGGTGTTTTTAATAGAGTAGGCATGCATAACAACTACAGTACACTCCCGATTATCCACGGAATCGGATGGCACGGTATATCGGATAACGAAAATCGCAGATAATCCGATATAGGCATAGAATAATGGGTAAAGAAGATAAAAACGTATTTTGCTTAAAAATAACTGCATTATCCTTAAAATGTGATAGTACAAACAGTAATGATAGGTACAGTATAAAACATCATGGTTTGAGGTTCTCGAGCCTATAAAATCTATAAAGAAGTGGCACTTGACAAGGGGAAGGAGAGGGTAACAAAAAGCATGACAACGCGCATTTTTTATTGGACTCTGGTACTGAAAAGTAGCGCGACATGTGACAAGGGTAAGGTGAAGTTTGACAAGGGAGGTAAAATACATGTACCTCTTACGGTATGGTTGTTAGAATTTTCTTTTCTTTTTTTTTCGGGAATACAATTCGCATTTTGCATGTTTTTAAGTTTATAATTTTTACTATTCATCTAATGTCAGTTTGTCTTGCAGACTACTTGGGTGGGGGGGGGGGGGAATCTGCGTTACAGACTGCTGAAAAAAACTCTGCTTTCAGACCTCCCAGTAGTTTCAAAACACCTGCATATAGAATTTCGTGAATTATTTTTATTAAATGATACACACACATTGCTATTTTCTATTTCCCTAACAAAGAAAGAGTAGTTTGGTATTCAGATGCCCGATATTTCCAATCCTATTCTTCACTGTAGATCTTAAGCTTTCAAAACGAATTTATGTCCGTATTTACTATTTTTACAGCATGATATTTCGGCACAAAAGAAAAATCTTCATGCTAAAACATTGCTGAAAAGTAGAAGAATCTATGCCTGTAGAAACTGTCAGGCGCAACTTTGTGTTGAATTCACAAAAAAATTGCTCATGTAAACCCGAAACTTACATATGGATGAAAAATGCAAACATTTTTCAAAACAACATTTACTTGGCTTAGCACCGATATGCATGGCAACAAAAAAAAGAACAAGTAAAAAATGACAAACTGCCTCGGAGAGAAAACGACGCGAAAACTTCGAAGAAAATTCAACATTTCAATCTTTCTCTGCAACAAAGATGCTAGCCGTCTTATCCAGCGTAATTCTTATTACGCTAACCGTAGCGCACCCGTGTGCTTTACCACCGCTCCTTTACCTTAGAAAAAAATGAAAGAAATAGTTTTTGTATAAAATATAACGACACAAGAAAGCGTGAGGACTAACGCAACGGGCGAAAATTAGATAGATATCAATCATTTTTGACAGTTTCCCATTTTTTTTGGAACGGTTATATATTTTTCCACCTTGAAACCTACAGCGAAGGCGGAAAAGTTGTATCACCGTTTTCCCCCGCCCGCTATATTTCCCACCCCTCCCCTTATTTTATTAATTTTTCTTTTAGTTATTTTTCTTCGCGGGTCGATTTTTCTATCTTCCTCTTCCTTTGGAGCCGTTATTAATTTTTCCCCCAATCTTTACAGGTGCAAAAAGACAATCCTGTTTGAAGAACGGCAAAAAAAGTGTTTGCCGAAATGCTTATTTTAACTTTTTCACATTTTGCCATCTTCTTTTATTATTATTAATATTATTATCTGTATAAATTTTTTCTCTGTTTTCTGCCGTTGAGCTATGAAAAAAAATATTTTTTCTTTCTGCCTGGCATCTTTCGTGAAAGAGTAAACAAGCGATCTTTTTTTCTTCGTATCGTTTTCAGCAGGAAGTGCTAAATATTGATGAATAAAAAAGCTGTTTTAATATCGATCGTTTAGAAGAAATGAAAGAACTCCTCATCCAAAAATTTAACATTAGCGAAGCTGGGGAATATTTCTGAAATAGGTAAATAAAACGGTGCTCCATTTTGAACTAATCACTGAGTTATATCTTTTAAGACGACTGAGAGGCTGGTCTACTTTTGTTACTAATGTTTGCAAAAAAGGAGAATGTAGGGCAAAGTGAAAGGTCAAATATTTACACAGCTTGCAGCGCCATCCATCTCGCAATATTTTAACTAAGCCCTTAAACATATAGCTGATCCCATCTAAAAATAAATAGCTCTAAAGATCGACGAAAAAAATAATATAGGTCATTTTCAAAATTTGATACACCTATTGAAATGATCGTGGTTTTTCAAAAATATTTATTTTTATTACAAAAGGATAAAATTCTTGTAATTGTCATTTTGAGTATTCATTGAGGTCTACTGATGTCCAATACAGTGCTTATTTAGTACATATTGAGCATGTTTTCATTTTAAAAATTCATTGCAATTTGTCAAGTGCACGTGGGACGGAGTGAAAAAGTTCATTTCATGATTTTATTCATTTATTTGTTAAATCACATACATGTTTCGTCATTTATTAACTTATTAACATTTTTTTGCTTATTCACTTATTTATTCATTCATCACTTATTTTCTTATTCATTCATTATTTTATTCAGTCATTTTTTTTCTCAATTATTAATTTATTTACTTATTCATTTTTTATTTATTCATTTATTTACACATTCATTCGGTGAAAATTTCTATTAATCATCAAATAAAAATGGTTTCATCACAAAAATATTTTATTTTACACTTTGCCCCTATGGTTTTTTGAAGTGAAAAATTTTAACTGAACGATTTTTGCTTGAATCCTTTGATGCTTGT
Organism: Uloborus plumipes; assembly: GCA_038373865.1. Lineage (NCBI taxonomy): Eukaryota > Metazoa > Arthropoda > Arachnida > Araneae > Uloboridae > Uloborus > Uloborus plumipes. The sequence continues at coordinate 68,136 of JAXGGA010003853.1, forward strand.
TCATGCATGAGATCCTATTTCAAAGCTGATCCTTTTTTGCCAAGAAAAAAATTAATGCAAGTTGCCTCAGCGGGCAATCTTTAGGGAGAGTTGAACAGTTAGTCCTCTGGAAGTTCAGGATCATTCATTCAGAAGATATTAATCTAATGCGGAAATCATGCGCGACTTTTGGAATGTGAGTCGTTGACAAAATTAAAATTATACCCTAAAACTTTCTACATGGCTCGAATGCTGGTGCCATTTTGAGGATCCACACTTTTTAAAAAAATCTAGCTTCGCCTCTGACGTTTGGTATTTTTTCATCATGATCGCAGCTGCTTTAAATTGATTTATCCTCAAATTATCTAAGCGTATTTGATTAGGTCCTCCTTCTTTCTTATTAAGAGGGTGGAGTGTAAATGATCGATTTGATTATGGTCTTAGTTATTCAACACAGAATTTTGAACAATTGGCTATCAAATCCATTTGTCGTCATGCTGAATATGTATTTCTCAACGTTGATCTTAGTTTTTCCCACCCTCTCCTGTTTACATAATGTAAATATGATTGCTCTCCTTTAATTTTAAGGATTTATTAGTCCCTAATGTATCGTATCATCATGGTAGTTCCTCCAAACTCTTTCTTTTTAAATATTTTCCTTAAAAATACAATATACTAGCAGTCTAATATAACATTTAAAAGCCGCAATGATAACATTTTTTCATATAATAATTTTGGAAAGACTAGTTTCTATAATAAAAAATGATAATTCCAATTTACACGTCATCTTTTATCAGAACCTTCAAAGACGTAAAATTGGACCAGAAGTTGATTTTGATGCGACTTTCGGAGTGTTTTTTTTCTCTCTATAACGGTATAAAACAATGGAAGCATTTTCGTGGAGTACAGAAAGCTTTAGCCAACGTGGAAATTTAAGAGTATTTTTCTAAATAGAAATACTTTATTTGATTTTTCTTTTTTTAAAGTGCATGTAACAATATGTAAAAAAAAAAAAAAAAAACTTTGATAAATTTTCTCGAGAAAAATTAAGACAAAAATTCTAAGTAAAATTAGTATTTTTAGAGTAAGGAGTACTCTTGAAAAAATTGAAAGTGTGTGTAAATTAGCAATTAATTACCTTTTAAAATTACTACTTTTAGTGAAATATATGAACGTCACGGGCGGTACAAAATAGTGGCGTTTCCGTGGAATGGTCCGTTTCATAAATTTTATTTCTGATTCCTTCGCACCAGAAATTGTTAGTTTTTAAAATAGAAGAGAAAGAAAATGGAAAACAATTTTCCATGATTTCTTTAATAAGCAGATAAGAACATGCTGCCTCATAACTAATCTGACTACACTGCAGAAAATGAACTGTTGTTTTTACAGTGTAATACTGGCAGCCGAGGTTCCAATTTAAAACTGTAAAATGCATGGTAATAAACTGTAAAACTAGTATCTTTAGTTTCTTACGGTAAAGTTAGAAACTTTTGCAGTTTATTGCCCAAAATTTAGCTGTATTATACTGCAAAAACAACAGTATAATACTGGTAGCAGAGGTTCCAGTTTAAAACTGTAAAATGCACGGTAATAAACTGTAAAACTAGTATCTTTACAGTTTCTTACGGTAAAGTTAGAAACTTTTGCAGTTTATTGCCGCAAAATTTAGCTGTATTATACTGTAAAAACAACAGTATAAGTGGGTATCAGAGTTTCCAGTTTAAAACTCCAAAATGCACGGTAATCAACAGTAAAATTTTGCAGTTTTATCACTGCAAAATCAGCCATGTTACAGTTTAGTGCTGTAAAAGTAGAAATTTTACAGTTTATTACTTTAAAATTAGCAATTTTTACTTTATTAGTATACAATTAGGTGTGTTATATTGTAAAAACAACATTCATTTTTCACACTGTTCACACCAGAAATTGCTAGTTTTTGAAACAGAAGAGAAAGAGAATTGAGACCAATTTTCCACGATTTCCTTAGTAAGCAGATAAGAACATGCTGCCTTATAACAAATCGTAATACCTTTTAAGTAAAGCAAAAGGAGAAAAAATGACTTAAAAGAACCTACTCCGTCTACAACAATGCATTGATTTTCCTCTTCTGCATCAATCAAGCGTGCCCACCAAAAAAAAGTGATAAAATTCAGCAGCCACTCCGTGTTCAACAATAATGAAAAATACCGTCAGCAAGGTTCTGTGGAGGCCTGCCGGGCAAACACTTGTGATTAATAGACTTAATTTATATCAACACAATTCCCACCTCTCTTCATCCACTGCCATCTATATAGATAGATGGCACAAGGGAAAGAGCTAGACAAAAGGGAAATTACTTGCTACATTGAGCAGCATTGGGGCACCTTTGTTATCGCGAAGTGATAAATGCCGCTTGTACTTGTTTTGCTGTTGATTGTGTTTTTTAAAAAGAACTTGAATTCTCATTTGCAGTTAGCGAGCTTCAAGTGTTTCCGAAGTTTATGATGGAATGTATGTTTAAAAGTTTTCTAAATGTTTTGGAGTTTTAGGACTTAGCGTTGGGACAATATCAAAGAGGGAGCGACATTATTTTTTGCTACGAAATATAAGTTAGGAATTTCAACAATTTATGTTTCATTCCTTTTGTTTTTGTTGTATTGTACTTATATAATTTTCGTTTTTTTTTTTTTTTAATTAAGTGTTTCCGAAGTTTATCATGGAATGTATGTTTAAAAGTTTTCTACATGTTTTGGAGTTTTAGGAGTTAGCGTTGGGACAATATCAAAGAGGGAGCGACATTATTTTTTGCTACGAAATAGAAGTTAAGAATTTTAACAATTTATGTTTCATTCCTTTTATTTTTGTTCTATTGTACTTATATAATTTTTGTTTTTTATTTTATTTATTTGTTTAGTTTTGTTTATCAGATTTCTTAATAACATCGTGTAGCAATTCTGTTATTTTATAACTCTATAGCATTTTACGCTTGAATATACGTAAAATGGAAAAAATATATTCACATGTGAAATTTATCATTTATTAAGACATGTTTATTAGATTCCAAATCTACAAAAATAAATACAAAGCCTATTTTTAACGTTATATTTATAGTTGCCTATCCGTTTAATCAAGTATCCAAATAGAGAAAAGATACTTATTTAAAAATGCAATTAAAAAAACAAAATATTGAATTTATCGGTGTGTAGGTCCTATGCAAATACTTCCGTGTTGGTTGCTGTATGTAAGGTGTAATTGAAAATAAATCGTTAAAAAATGAAAACTTTATCCGGGTTCTCAAAAACATAAATTGTTTACTTTTAAATTTAGCATGATTATGTTTAATGTAGGACTTTCAATGTCGTCTTCTCAAAAAGTTTTTTACCTATAAAGCTCAGTTTTGGATGAAAAAAAAAAGTTGCATAAAACAGACCTTTAACTACAATAGTTATATAAAGAGAAACTTGTTTCTGTTCATAACAAATATTGATTATAGATGAATGAAAATTTCTCCATAATTACACTGTCTGGGATTTTTAAATAAGAAGCAGAAAAAGAAAAAGCATTAAAAAAAATATAATAAGTCGGTGCATAAAAAAACCTCACATACGCATTTTAAAACTTGCAGTCACAAAACGCTCATAATTTTTGTGTTCACATTGCTGTGCTTTCTTGGTGAACGCTGAAAGTTTCGATCTGTAGGTATCTTGTTTCCGAGGTCACGCACCCTTCTTAAAAACAGACCGTGGCTCTTTTAACGGATCCTTTGCCCATATGAACAAGGGTGCCCATAGGGGGGGGGGATTATGGCACAAGTAACGCCATCAAAATTTTTGGGGGTAATTTTTTTAAACTAATAAATTTATTTATTTCAATTATTTATTAATATTTTTTAATTTAAATTATTTACGATGTTTTTAATAAAACTTATTCATTAACTTATTTTTTTATTTCAATTATTTCTTTTATCTCTTTATTTATTTTGTGTGCATGTGTGTGTGTTTGGAATGTCTGAAAGGGAAAAAAAGTGATTATTCGCACTTTTGAAAAATTAATAATATGTAAAAAAATAATAGTTATGATTAAAAAAAATAGCAATAATATTTTAAAAAATAAATAAAATAAAAAAGAGGGGTAAAAATAAAAATAAAAAGCACAAGAGGGTTGTGAAAAACGGGGGGGGGGGATTTGTGCTACTGAGCCTGGATGCATATGAATGTATGGTTAGGAAGAAATGTAAATTGATGTTGTGTAGAAGTTTAAACAAGTCAAAATTTTAATGTTACACTTGATTAATGTGATCCATGGCTCTGAAGTTGGAGAAAACTTTTCATAATTTATAAAGAAATAATCGTAAATTTAAAAAATGGGACTTAATATTATGTACTAAAATCAACAATAGCATTACTTAACACACTATACTGCCGCTCAATTAGATTTTTTCTTCCAATGCCGTTGTGGCAGCTCTGTTTACCATGGTTATTTTATTCAGACTAAAACTCCAGCTGCATCGAATATTTCTTCCACATATGATAAATGCACCACTTCTTTTAAAGAAATATATTCATGCATTCATATCTGTTCCAAAATTCGTTTGCTATTTGTCTTGATAAAGACACAATCAATAATTTCAGTTTTCTGTTCTTACGGAAAGGGTCCAGCCCTGGAACACCATTCGTCGTATCTTTTTCCCAAAATCTTTTTCACCGGCGATTTTATGGATCGCATAGTTCTAGAAAGTACAGACTTAGAAACCCCTCTTCTTTTTGAGCATAAAATATAGATGACGAAGAATTTTCTTTGCGTTTTTATTCCTCGATGCATGTATATATTTATTTTTATTTATTTATTTTTTTCCATTCTGTGCGTTTTGACTTTTTTTTTTCCTCATATCCTGCATTTTTCAAAGTGGTTGTGGAGAGCAAAATTTATTCCAAAAATGTAAGTTACGTTTTCTTAGAAGTTTATTCTTTCCTCCGTGTTTGAATAACGTTTTTTGTAAACAACGTTCTTCTAGATTACTCTCCTGCCGTAAAGCTGAAGTCAGTTGGGGCCCCGACATGAATAGTGAATTGTTGGTGTGTTGCCACTGGAAGGAGAAAACTTTAATAAAATGCTTTTCCATGAAATCGCGTTTGCAAAATGTATTCGATTACAGTTTATTTTGAGTTATATGAAAGGTTATACTCTGCTTCTTCATACTCTGTAATTTTTCAACGTTAATTTTAAAAAGAAGGCCTTTTTTAGTACGCTTTAAGTTTGAATCTCTGGAACTTTTGGAGGAGAAAAGAGAAGAAAAGTAATCGCAACAATAGCTTGAAATAAAGTTACCTGTTCTTTTCAATATCATTATGATTTAATACTCAGCAATAAGAGTTACTATTATATGCTGTAATGATATTTTTATTGCCACAGTAGCAGATTCACCGTGTTGCATGTATCGCAATTGCGAGAGGCCCCGAAGAGGGGGTTCAAAAAAGAAAACGAAAATGGTTTACGTTACTCTGTTCTTCTCTAAGGGTCCCCTAAAAGTTCTTTACGATGGGCCCCAAAACTGCAAGTGTGCCACAGTGTTTGCCATATTAATTTGCATACTAGCATCAGGGTGATTGTGTTCCGGTATTTTACCGGATTTCCGGTATTTTCATGATCGATTCTGGTATTTTCATGTTCGAAAATACCGGAAATAAAATATTTTTAATTATGCTTTTGTCTTCCCACCTTCGGTATTTTTTTTTTTTTTTCATTTTTCGAATTTTCGGTGATTTTCCGAAAACTACTAATAATATTCATCGATCAAAAATATTAAGATGCCATTCTTTTTTTTTTTTGACTAAAAACTATTTGAAACTATTCGAATGTATGAAATGTGTCTTGTTTGTTTATGAAAGGCAATTTATTATTAAATACGTATAATTATAAAATTAGGTGTGCTTAAATAATAGGGGCCTTGGTTTTTGAAAAAAGCACCCCCCCCCCCCTCACACACGCATTTTCTCTTCAAAACTTTCAGGTATTTTTTCATGAGCTCACAATCACCCCTGTAGCATACTATTAGAGCTTCTGTAAAGCTGAAATGAACTAATAAAGTATGTTGTTTCCATCAAAACTCGTTCCTTTATATTAAGTCTACAAAGTAAAGATTAGTAGGAAAAAGTATCCATTTGCTACAAGCTTAATTAGAGCAAAAATTGATTTATAAACTATCAAAGTAAAATACAGTTAGCCTAAAAAATCTACCTACAAAATCTGTATGAAAAGGTTCTGCCTGTTAAAAAATGTACGATATTATTTTTATTTTAACTTCTGAAAATATGTCCACGCAGAAATTTTTTTAATGATAGACACATTGCTAATTTTCATATTAACCTTTTCCTTTTTCTTTCATTCTCTTTTTTTTTTAAATAATACATTTCGTAAACTCATACATTTTTAATAACACCACTTCAAAATGATGTGGTTAAAGTGACCGATATATTTTTATTTTGGCAACTAAGGTACAAGAAAAAATCTCTTTTTTATATTATCACTACAAGATTTATTTTAACTGCATTACTAGCGACAGTTAAATTTAGGAACATATTCATGGAAGTTAGGTCGGAAGCACTGACTTTTTTGTCGGAGCTCTTCGATGGATTTTGTTTTTTAATTTTAAATACTACATTCATGCTAATAACTGTCCATTCGTAATTTTTCTGAAAAAGAAAGACTGCTCTTTTAGTCCATTATGGTACCAGAATGCATAATCCACCATTACATGATACACATTCCATTCTTTCAACTCATAAAAGTCAACTAACCTCATCAACGCAACATTCCTCTTCACGGTATCGCCTAATTGGTCGCCAAATTACAAACCCTGAGCCATTCCAAATCACTTCGCCATTGAATGGAAAAAAAGGAGCCAAGCAGATTGCTCGGAAATCTCATCTTCTTCTGTAGGCTTTAAAAAATGGCAAAAAAAGAGAATCGTTGGAGTTAGATAAGACGAAACAATTCCCGTCCCAAGTCCCCGACGGGCAACTTAATTCAAAAGGATTTTTACTACACAGCTTTGGAAAATAAGCAAACGAATGAATTCGATGAAGAAGAAAAAACGAACGATTCACCGTACATCGATTTTTTTTTTGCAATTTTTTTGGTTAGTTTTTGTTCTTTGAGTGGTACTTATTTATAAGACTTGACAGTGATAAGGAAGATGAAGCCGTGGGCCGCTCTTAGCCTTTGCTTAATGTTGCTTGTAATTTGGCCTTTGTCTTGTCTTCTTTTTCTCGTCCAGTCTGTGTTCCGTTCTATTCTAAGTACGAAAGGTGTACAGTTGGGTCGTAAATAAAGAGGGAAGTTTTGACGTCAGCGGGAGGAGAGGTTTGATATAAATTAGAGTCATTAATCACGTGCTTTTTGTCTGCACGTGCTACCTCCACGGATGAGTTCGAATGCAGTGGTTGCATTTCCATGGATTCGCGGCTGGAAGGAAATATAATGGGATCTTGTCAAGAATCTAATTGGGATTCTCCTTGTCTGCTGAAGATGAGCGGAACGGGGAAAGAATAGTTCCATTGTTGTGACGATTTTTTTTTTCACTTGATCATTTTGCTATGTGCAGTATTACTCACTACCAAGGGCGGATTCAGGTGGTTTTCAAAGAGTCAGCTGACCCCCTTGTGATGAGACACATATTTTATCAGTTGCACAACCACTATCAATCTTGCTCTCATTAAAACGAAAATTTAATAAAAATATTATTTGTGAATTTTATTAATAAGAATTTTATAATTCCTATATTGATTACATATAGACAATTTATAAATTCCAAATTTATATTTTTCCTCATGGTAAATTTTTACTAAAAAAAATAAATAAATAAATGGTTAATTTAATAGAATATTATAAAAATATTAGTTGCGGTGCAATCTTAGCAAGGTTTAAATTTTACATGCTTCATTTTTCTTCCACTAACTTAGAAGGTATAACACTAGCGCACTAAAACTTGACCTCCCCTTACAAAAAATTTCTGGATCCGCCTCTGCTCAGTATCTGCGTAACATTTGAAAGGGACCGAACTAAAAGAACAACTACCTGTCACATGGTGAACTCCAAGAAAATGTAAATACCCCTTTTTAACGGACACTTCACAGGACTCTGTTGTAAATTAGCTATGCATCCACTTTTTAATGCCCTTATATTATTGTTATTATTATTATTATTTTCCCATCATGAATGTTGGAGAGCGAGAAGATTCGTACTAGTAAATTGGTGGAAATGAAGTATTCTGAGCTGATACTACGTTACTGGTGTTGTTAATATTTAGAAAATAGTTTATTTCTTCTTAATTTCCAAACTGATGGATCAACAGTGCAAGTACAAGACAGTAGAATTAAGATGCTACAGAGTAAACTTTCAGAGCAGCACCTCAACTCAGTTTGTTTGGCCTTCATAGAAAATTTTCCATTTCATAAATATTACGAGAAGTTATTCTTGTCTATTTTGCTAATCAACATGAGAGTTATTTATGAATTCAGGAAAAAATATTTCTCATTTGGATAAATGATTGTTTCATTAAATAAATAAATGATTTATTTACCTGCCCCCTTCCTTTTTTTTTTTTTTTATTTGGTCCAAGAATGTCTGACTTGTAACAGCAGCACTGGTAACAAAAGTCTTGTGTTTTACATAGGTAAATAAAAGTATGCTCTTAAAAATTAATTATAATTAAGTCATTAATATTAATTAATCCAAGAGAAAATGATTTTAACTGTCTCTATTAATTCTTACTCCCTCCGTTGTGCACAGGGGCGCCCCAAACTAAAATGTTCGGGAGGGGGAAAATTATCAATTTGCTGAATGAAGTTCCAATTTTACCGAATGATAAAATACAAGCAAGCACACATGTCGTACATGCATAACATTTAATGAGAAAAACCATTAGGCATCTTTTAAAAAACAATTCTAAAGATTAAAAAGAACAAATAATTTCAATGTTGCAATATTATCATCAAATTGCCGAATCGTCAGCAAAATAGACCGAATACGGAAATTATTGGGAGGTCACAGTGACTTCCCGTGACCTTCCATCGGAGCGCTCCTGGTTGTGCTGTTAGGAGACATACTCTACTGTCTAAAATTTTTTCGTACGACCTCCGCCGCATCTGCGCAAGCGCCAAGTCTTCGGACTTTCTCGAAATAGGGGGGGGGGGAAGCAACGAGGAAGTAGTAAGCGCACAAAAGCTGAAGGCATCGGGTAGTGCGCATCCAAAACCTAACTCCCCTTTTTCAGATGGAAGCGTCCGTGGCTGCCAGGCGCACAAAATGCAAACAGACAGTAATTGGAAATTGTTTTCTGTACATCATAGAGTGAAGCTTCGTTTTGGATGTGGTTGCTACTTGCACGTTATTGCACATCTACGTTAAATCGGCAAGTGCTCTGTAGCACTGTTACTTGTCTATCTACCAGGTAACCAGTCATGAATTTATTCTTCCAAGTTCTGCTTTACTCGAGAGTTGACCCCATCAGAGATTGCTTTGCCAGATGTGACGCAGACGCGACGTACTTTTTACTCAATGATTGGTATGTACAAATTCAAGTACCTATTCTACTTACTATCACTGAAGTAGAACTGCACAATGGGATGCTGTTGACGGTCTGTGATTCAATTCTTAAGAGTGTTGGGTGACAAATCATCACAGCTTTAACCCTCGATAAAGGAGAAAGCTTCGGCCAAAGGACTTGATATCCCAGTTGCACGATGCAAAACATATGATGTGGCACAAGCAAACGAAGAATCTCATGCTATCATGACGTCGGTCCCCACGCGTATCATTTGAAACACATGTCCCGCCCAAGCACCTCTTCAGGTATCCCATATGATACTACTACAAATAGTTAATTATCGCCTCGAATGCCTTTATAAAGGAAGGCTTTCTGCGATCGAAAGGAAGGCTTTTTGTATCCTTTGCCTGGCAGCAGACAGCTACCTCTTGAAATTGCGGTAAAATTATCGGCAAAACTATTATAAAAATCAACCGAGTTGGCAAAGCACATAAATGTTCGAGAAAGGATTCCAAATAGTGAGCTGCAAAGTGTTTTCTAAAAAGGATTTATCATGTTATAGCTGATGCAATTTCGAATGCTCTCACGACCATAAGGCCTCTGAAGGGAATTTCAAAATATACATAAGAAATGTTTTACATAGTTTTGTGATAAGCAATTGAGCTCCTAAAAATGCATTACGACGGATCCCCAAATTTACAAGTCTGTTACTAGTGCTGAACTGAGTTAGTGCTCTGAAAAGTCTTCTCAGAAGTACTCAGAAACTGTTCCAAACATTCTGTTCCAAAGTATTCTAAAAATGGTGTGCCTGCTCAAAAGTGCTATAAAATTTGCCGGCGAGAAAGTTCGAAACGTGCAACCTCATATGTGATCAGGTAAATATGACTGATCAATGATGACGAGAGAGACGCATTAATGTACAAAAAATCAATGCATGTTTTATAAATGCTAGCAGCTTTCCTTGGCATAAAAAAGCCTGCTCTAAAATTTCAACAATTCTTAGAAATCAATATCTTTCTATTTTTTATTTCAAATTAATAATTTCCCTATCTTATGTGTTAAAAATATATTATTCACACAGAGTTCTATGTTCTCCCCCGTGTTAGGTATCCCAGCACGTGTTCACACAACATTCCACTTACATAAAATCTCACTTAAGCAATCTGGCTTAGCACGTCAGTGACCTTAAACACTCGCTTTACATTAGCAAAAAAAAATCTGAATCAGGGACCGGCAGCTCATGCGGCCGCCATGTTGGTCACATCCCCTCTTTCCACAAATGCTGCGCAACTTTGGGGGAAAGTAGGCGTGGCTTTCGGGGGGTCCTGACAATGATGGATGAGAGATCGGAGGTAAAGGGGCTACCAGGCATTATCTGCAATCTATAAGAAAAGAGAGGTTTTTCTAAAAGTCGATTGATGATTCTCGGCCAAAAAGACAGAGAAGGGTAAAAAAAAATATTTTTTTTCTCCATCTTCTTTTTTCCTAGACCAAATGTAAAGACAGTTTCGAAAGAAGAAAGCTGGAGCTCGCGTGGTCTTAAAAGAAAAAGTAAGGTTTTGGCTGCTTAGAAAAAAAACAACATCGAGGATTTTAGCAAATAACTTTCCGCCGTTGCTCATACGCGGTCACTGAATCGCTATCAGCGCACCACAATTTTTGATGTGAATTTTCCCATGCACAGCCCAGTGGTTGTTTAGTTTCTGCTGCAACGACTCCTCCAATAGTTTTTTACTCTGCTTCACTGCTTTGCATTAGAATTCCAATGCTTCATGCTTTTCAGCAGAAGAAAAAAAAAAACGCCTTCTCCCACTTGTTTTTACTTTAAGTAAAAATAGTTTGATATTGCACACTAGTGGTATGCCGTGTCAAGAGCTCAAAGAACGTCACTTGCTACAACATTGAAGAAGTAGCACAATATTAATGATTAGAAAAAAATTCAAAAGTACCAATTATGATTCTAAGAAATGTCCTACCGCCTCCTCACGTGGCCCGGGATTCATCCTTCAATCCTTCATCAGTCCTTCTTCTGCATGTACCCTAAAAAATTTAAAATAAATTAAGAAATTTTTAAAAAGGTGGCATAACATATGTTCTTAGTCCTCATGCTATATGGATCCTAAAAGGTTTGAAATAATTATGATTTTAGAAGAAACTCCGCCACTACCCGATAAGCTGTCTCAACCCTCCCTCTCCATCGGTCGTCACAGGTGATATTTCTTAAAAGTTGAAATTCTAAGTTGTTGTGTCTTTTTAAACTGATATGTGGAACTTCTCCAAGGTTTGGGCTTTACTGTAGTATCCATTCGGGCGGGGTTTGGGCATTTATCTCTCTACTAAGAGAGCTTAAGAGAAAACTGCAAAACTTTTCTTTGCTTAGATTGCAGTGCAAATAGCTCCAGTGCATTTATAATTTCTTTTGCTCATCTAATAGCTTTATTTCATGTACTGTTAATCAATTTCTAAATTTGAATTTTATCTGCCCTTTCTTGCAGGGCCTGATCACTGAATAGGTCAACTAGGCCCCTATTTAGGTGCTCTCAAAACATTATTTTGGTCTGTGGCTAGAGATGAAAATGGTCGGAAAAAAACCGGAAATTTTCGGAAAAAAAACCTGTTTTTTTCCGTTTTTTTCCGAGGAGGTTTATTTCCATTCCGGAAAAATTGAATTTTTCCATTTAATTTTAAAGAAATGACTAGAAAATCTTTTGTTTGTATAATTGTTAGAAGCGTTAATTTATTGCTGCATTTTGTTTTTCATTTAAATCCCCTAAGCATCTTGATGCAAAAGCATGTAGCCATTATTTTCTTTTTTTTTTCCTTATTTAATTACATTTCAGGTATCAAAGAGCATATTTTTTAATCGTGTACAAAGTACTAATTTTTTAGGATAATTATGAAATTTGGATATTGAAATTGTGCTAAAATTTTCAATTTCTGGTCATACTACCCGATAATTTTCAGCTTGGAAAGCAGAAAAAAAAAAATAAATAAAATTTATCCAGTTTTTAAGGAAATACTTGAATATTGGCCATTTTATAAACATTACGTTCTCTACTCTAGGACAGCACAATTTTTAATTGAAAATGTTAAAGCAATAGTAAATAAGTACAGAAATTTATGTTAAAAACACATTTTAATGTTTTGTAATAAATGAACCACTGCTCAATTAGGTAAAAAAATAATTCTGATTAAATTCCCACTTTTGTAAACACAACAGATTTTATAATTAGCCTACTATTAGTGCATTTTTGATATTAAAAGTACATAAATTATTTCTTATGAAAAATTACATGTCGCCACTGAAAGGTAAAATTATTTCATTATTGATAAGTGCTTATGCACAAAAATTTTCATTTATTAATATGAATTCTTTCATACAAAATGCATTACCTTACTTTTAAACTGATTTTCTTTATGTACTTCCTCTAATTTGTGTATGTATAAAATAAACTGTCACATACATATTTAATTTTATATCATAGATTCATCAATTTTCTGTTAAAAATTGTTAATTTCCTTTTGGTATTTAGATATTTTCCCGCATATTTACAAAAAATTTAATAACTTATACGAAACAGAGAGCAACCTCTGGTTAATAACTCTGGTTTTGTTGAAAAGTTGGGGTACGACTATTGTGCTTAGCAAGGCAGTGCAGTAAGTTGAAACTCCAGTTTAAATTTTGTTCAGGTTTAGAAACCATTACGCAGTTTATAGTTTTCTATTAGAAAGGTTTTAAAAAAAAGTCATTCAATTTTTATTTGGATTTAGATTGGGTGGGGAAAAACCAGAACTCAATAGTTTTCATTTTTAGATAGTGAGGTTATATTGCAAAGGAGAAAAATCATTCTGATTTTTCTTTCAAACACTATTATTGATGTTTGAAAGTATCTACTTATTATTTTAAGTTAAAGTATCTACTTATTATTTTAAGTTTTAAAGACAGTCTAAAATAGAAAATTTAATTGTAAGTGTTGGACACACTTTATCTAATATTAACTGTGAAATGACGATATGATTCATTTGTGGGGTTTGACCAAGAAAGCTTTGAGTCATAAAACAGAAAGGCTATTTTTTTCCTTTTAAAACCTACCTAATTATGCGTATTTCTGCCATCAGGAAAAATAATATGTGTTGATTGCATATATTTTTAATGATTAACCTTTCAAATGGTCCAAGAAAAACAAAACTATTAAAAAACGCTCTTTTTAATTGTAAAAAAGTCAATTTTTCATTTTTTTCCAATTTTTCCGGAAAAAAACAGGAAAAAAACCGGTTTTTTTCCATCACTTCAAAATTTCCGGAAATTTTACATCTCTATCTGTGGCTTAATTTGTTTTAGCCAATGGCTAAAATTGTTAAGTTTGAATACAAGCGGCCCTAAAAAGTGTTTGGCTTAGGGATTATTGATATCTTAACCCTGCCTTGCTTTCTTGTAAAAGTTATCTGTAGATGAAATTATTCTCTTCATGATTGGTTAGCATCTCCGTCATGTATGATCTGTAAGGAATTTTGCAATGTCTTGGTTGAGTTTCGTCACTGCATACAGTGCCGACGAGAAGCGATGTTTACCGATTCGGATTCGGAAACTACAGGCCCAGCCCTTGCAGTGGTCCTGTTATGGAATCGCAGAAGCATAAGTTTTAAAAGTTTTATTGGGGGAGGGAGCACCACGACCAGTTTGACAACGGCCTGCCTTGACTCTCGTTGATCCTGTATGCATAGCAACATGTCCTGCTTAGTTGTCCGATGAAATATTTTCAATTTTGGTTGAAATTACGTTGTCAAGAAATTGTTGGACAGATACATCACCTCTGGCATTAACTCGTATAATTGTAGATTATCGCAATTTATGAAAGCCATTGCAAACGCAAGATGATTTTGAAATGGCTTACCTTTCATCAGTCTAGTATTTAGAAAGCACCCTAAATTAATCAAGAATAGTGGAATTAAAATAATTAATATTACTGCATGCTAAAAAGAATGCAATTCAAATGATGAACATTTATTGTACGCAATGTAAATTACCTGATGAAAAAGGGGGTTACATTGACACAAATTCTACGTATTCAAAAGAAATTCAAATTTCAAATTTTCAGAACTATTCCACAAAGCATCACATCAATGAACTCAAATCATACAATCATTATAGAAACTGCTGAAAATAAATATACAGTAGTATCTCGAGAACTCGACCTTCGATAACTCAACCGAATGCAGGAAACTCCTCCACTTTCTGGTAGGAAGAACCTCCCCCCCCCCTTCTAACAATTTCTTGAATCGGAGCTAAATATTGAGTTTCCATATGGGGGCTGATGATGATTACAGTTAAATTTCAGCAATCAATTAAAGAAAAAATTTCCTCTTTCAATAATACATGGTTTGAGTAATTATTTAAAGATATTTTACGGATAAACACTTTTCGGCAGGAAGACTCGCTTTTTTTTGGCAGACGTTAAAATATTCAGAAAAAAATATTCTTCGTTCCGGTTTTATTTTATTCGGTTATGAAGGAAATGCTAAAACAAATTGTTGCTCTTTTATGACGATGTAATTCAATAAAACAATTTCTTATGGATTATTTCTTCCGGTCTTTTCGCTGTTTTATAGATTTGCGTGCAAATTTACGTCCAAGTTAGGTCACAGCTAGGATGTTTAAGATTTTTTGTGTTTCAAAGGTCATCAAGACTTTGACTCACGAGATTGACCAAAGACTCACGTTGGAAATTAGAATTTAATATATATATATACTGTCGTCTCCGCTTAATCGGGTAACGGATAAACGAATACCTCGCTTATACGAATAAAATATCTCGGAACCGATGCCATAGACGTAATGTTAAAGCTCCCCGCTTAAACCAATACCCCGTTTAATCGAATAATATTTCTTGAAACCGACAGTATTCGTTAGGGCGTTGCCGACAGTATATATATATATATATATTATTTATTTATTTATTTTAAAAAACTAAATAAATATATTAAAATTTGTTTCATTTCTTATTCTTAAGAATCATTTTTGCTACCAGGGACGTCATTTCAAGTTTTTTCAGGGGGGGCAAAGGGTCCAAACACAGGAAAACAGCAGAAATCACGCCCCCTTATATTTTAATACATTAGTTTCTCAAAGCCAGGGAGGGGCAATTGACCCCCTGCCCCCCTCCCCCTAAATGACGGGCCTGTTTACTACTTTGATTCTTCTTAGAAAAAAACAACTTTTCTTTTAACAGGATTACATTAAACTTTTTGACAAATTAATTATTCCGCATTCAATCGTAAAAGTTAAATTATTTCACTAATCGTGTCATGAACAATTTATTATCTAACAATTTAAAGATAATTTCAATGTATAGTAATCTATTCCTCTAAATAAAATGTTAGCTTTATCTCACTCAATTTGCCTTCCAAGAATAGTATCGTATATAATTCATTGTAATAGAACTTTCATCTAAGTCATAATGTAGTCATTATATCATTTTACTGTCACGCAAATCAATAAATACATAACAGATAGCTTTATTGCACTCAATTTGTCTTCATAGAAGATCATTGCATTCACTTGATATTCATTGCAAGTCATTGTATTGTTAATTTAACATCAATCAAATATCAAAAAAAACAGAAAAACTTTTATTTTTTTAGTTAAAGAACCACCATTTAAATCCATAGTGCAATTGATTTTTTAATCCTACTTTCATCGTTTTGTTGCCTGAAATAAATTGATACCACAGAGTATTGCCACACGACAAACAAACGTGTAATTTTAAAATTGTTGATACAATAAAGTTGATACAATGAACTATTTTGATCAAATGTACCAGGTGCTTCAAACGATGGATTGACTTTTTAACAAACAATTGACTCCGAAATGTGACAAGTGAAAGTGGGGTTTTGAAACCGCCACTGGGAAAAAAATTGATGTAATGAACTATATTTTTAATAGTTTCATTTCTTGATTATTTTTATAAAAGAGGAAAAGAAGCAAAACATTGCAACACCTGACGCAAATTTGTATCGTGATAATTTGAAGTTGCCGCATGACAAATTGACTGTAATGAGTTGACATGAAACTTTAGAATTGGGAAATTAAATCATTATTTTCATTAATTATTTTTCCGACTGTCTCAGAAATATAAAATTAAAAATTAAAAAGTTCTATCTCGGGAAGAGGGGGGACGGAGTCGGTGCGTTTGCCCATAGAATTCCCTTGAATATCCAACTTTGAGCAAGAACTGCCCTCTGTTGGTGTTTTGACACACTAATTATATTCTTATTATGATAAAGGAAAAAAAGAAAGGGGTGGGTTTACTAGAACAAAGTGACGTTTTCTCTGTGCAAAGAAAATTACTTTCCTAGTTTGGAAAGAAATTTCAGGGAAGGACTCATCCAAAACTCATTAATCAACCTCTTCGGTCTAATGTCTATGTTTGACATCGCAGTTAATAATGATGAGAGGATATAAAGTCAAAATTAGGCCACTGAGAATTAATACACTGCCTTTCTACTTGATCGCCATTTTCTTTTGATTGAGATGTCGTACATGAAGGATACACGAGTTTTGGACAGCTGCGACACTCCTACGTGACATATTTATGTTCTAATTGGTGTCTAGGTAATCAAGTGAGGGTAGTGGGGTTTAATTAAAATGGGATTTTATGGACTGGTTCTGTTTTGTACAACCTATCGTTTCGGATGTCTTGATAAATATGATGTATCGTCTAACTTGAGATAGTTCAGGAAAAGAACAAGGGTGGGTTGAATAGGAGAGTATTTTTACTAATTCTTAACTCGATTAATTTAGATGTATTGTCTTATCAGAAGTAGTTTTTAAAACAAATCTTTCGACTCATATTATGGGTCCTAATTATTCTAATATTCCTGCTCTCTGAGCTATGTAATACATTAATTTTTGGATCTAAAATAGCTTATCAATACACTTGCTGCAATTCCAACTGAAAATTTGAACTAATTATCAGCTTTTAAGGATAGCTGTTTTGAGGATTATGGATGTTGACTTTTCCATACTCATTGTATAAACTTATTTCTTGTAACAGCCACAATCAAAAAATAAAAAGTTGCCAAACTTCTGTGCACTTACCTTATTGTTTATTACTACTCACGGATTAGAAATGCAAAATAGTTTGTGATTTCATTCAACAAATCAATGTCAATGCCCTATTATAATATGATTGTGAGCATATTTTTAAATACCATTTAAAATTAAGAAAACAAAATCAATAGTATTTTTCAAAAATCAATTTTGCTACCCAGATTAAGAAAAGAAATGTCGTCGAATAGCTGAATTTTTAAAACAAAAAGAAAGGAAAAGGAAAGTAAAATGGTGCAGACCTTAGTACTACTTTCTGTTTTTATTCGAAAAAAAAGACAGTAAATAATTCCGGTGTTTAAGAGTATTTTTAAAAAACTAATTACACGCGGTAAAACGGTAAAACGCCTTGTAATAGTTTTGCAGAAAAGAAAGCATTACTTATTCCCTAAACGTACTATTTGTCAAGAAGATAAAATAAATAGCTCTGATCATCGTATCTGCAACATTTATGTTCTAATGAACGTCTAGTCGATGCAAGTAAGGGTGGGGTAATGTTTAGTTAAAATTAAAATGAAGCTTTTGAACAAGCCTCATTTTTCTGCAGAAACGCTTGAACGCTTTTTCACTACGTGATGTATCTTCTCTTTCTCCAGATATTTACAGCACAACAGAAGCAGCTGCTGAGCAGAACTTCGTCAAATTAAGTAATGCATCATAACACCGAGAGAGAGTTTGTAAAGAAGTTTTGTGTGGCGTTTTATTTTGTTTCTTATTCCATGTTGTTTACTTTTCGTAGTTACATGGGATTCGAGGTAGATGCGATAGCTCTATGGGACATTTATACTCAAATGGTCAGCGCATTTGTTTAAAATGAAGTGCTATATGGTATGCTTGTTTCTTGCTGATGAAAACTAATTGTCGTTTTCCTCCCTTGTTTTACGTGGTGTTGCCTTTTTTTGTGCAACAAACTAAGCATTTCATTTCATTTCAATAAACTGTTTTTACTTTAGAAACATTTTTTGTTTGTTATTCAGTTTTTGAAAAAGAGTTTAGATAAAATGCCAGCTAAATTTGAAATGTATCATTCATGTAACTTATGGAACGATTTCTATGTGTTTTACAATTTATGTGTTATACAATCAATGGAAAGTGTGGATCAGTGTTATACAATCAACGCCCCTCTTTGGAGAGTAACTTTTATTTATTTATTATGTTAGCCCTTTCACATCAAGATTTTTCAGAAATCGCATATTTCAGAATTTTCAGCAAAACATTTCCACCACAAATCACCCACTACATCCATAATAGATTACTATTTCTTGCAAAAAAAAATAAAATACAATTTTTAACCTGAATTTTTACCCTATTTTTCTTAGCTCTGGCTGTTTTTAGATTCAGTTCGAAAAAACTAACCGTTAACGTAGGTAGAGTTCCTATTTTGTTCAATATAAAAGTAAGAAAAACGAACTATAGTTTTGCTTTCTAAGGAAACATATAAACGGCGCTGACGTCAGCTTTAGCACATTATCTTGAAACAGCAAAAATAAATAAATAAATCATACGCATTCATATTACATTGAATTCCATCATTCTCATCATTTATTGCTATCATCCTTATATTGAAGTAAAAGCGAAGAGTAAGAAATAGGCAAAAGAAGAAAAGGAGAAGATATTATTATGGAATAAATTAGTTTCATCAATCATCACCAAGATTTCATCATATGCTCTTATTGGTTTCGTATAGATGGCAACATAGAAGATGTTTGTTGCTAACAAATGTTTTTCCTCGCGAATCATTGACTGCAATTTTTCATACGATTTTTTTAGAGATCGTTTTTGATATGTATGATTTATTTTCTTTATTTTGTGAGGAAGGAAATCAAAAGCATATGATGAACTTGCTGTATTTTCTGAGCATAATCACAGATATATAGTGAAAATAGTTGTTGTATACGGGTATAGAAAATACAATATAAATATATTAAAAGTATATGCTGCAAGTTCTCTTCGGTATTTGTGGCTGGGAAATAGTTTTGAATTGTATAAGCTGGATTTAATAAAAGCAGCAATGGAAAAAAAACTTCAGTTTGTACCACGCTAAATTTAGCACTCATCGCAAAATTAGTTAACACTCATAATATGTGTGAGGAACAATTCATAAAACTGGTAAGCGTTTGTAATTCCATATCTTATATAATCGTAAATATATATATATATATATATATATATATATATATATATATATATATATATATATATATATATATATATATATATATATATATTTTTTTTAACGAAAACCCATTTTAAGGGTAATGAACTTTTAATTACTGTTTGTTGAACTTATTTACAGTAGCAGCTACAATTCTGAAATTCGCAACATTTCTGTGCCCTAACCACATAGTAAAACTTCAAAAATAGATTTTCAAAATAACAAGAAGTTCTGTCAAGAACTAAACAAGCCTACTTTTCCGTACATCGACACCAGCCTTCTAGCATCTAATCATTATTCTCTTGATTATCTGAGACTGAAAATTATGTCAAACATACCTTTTTAGCACTTTTAAAGCTGATTTCTAAAAGCAAAATATACCCCTCTCAACAGATGAAATATACACGTAAAAAGTAAATAAATGAGTAAATAAAGTTTTGTCACACCTTTTAAAGAATGTAACTGTTGCAGTTCTTCCGCAGAAAAAATCCTCAATCGTTTTCAAAAAAATTAATAAATAAATAAATAAATAAAAATACAAAGTACATCAAAACGCATTTTATCGAAGAAAGAAAAGAAAAGAAAAAAAACTCGTCCGTTAATAAAATGTCTCGAATTTCATTTTTAATCCGTTGCCAGTTGTTAAATAAAAATAAAGAATAAAATGCCCTCGTGAATGAAAAATTTTTGTTACAAAAAAAAATTGTCTGCCAAAAAAAATAATAATAAATAAAATAAAACAAATGAATAAATAAACAAAAAATCGTCTGCACAGTCAGTCATTTTTTTCTGAGCCTGCATTTCTGCCATGTTTGCGGAGTCGAAGTCGGAATCAGAGTCCTCACAGAAGATTATTCAGAAAAGTACTTTACAAACATTAGTTATCAAAACCATTTTCTTACAAAGTTAGTTTGAAGGAAATCCGACTTTAAGTTCAGGATCAACATTCAACTTAAATTCCCCGTAAGCGCTAATGTTAAATTTTTTTTCTGAACGGTTCAATATTGAAAGAAAAATGGTTCAAATCAAAAAGCGAAATATGGGAATGAACCTCTCCGAGATCTTTCGGACAAAAAAAAGTTTATTCCATTCGGACGGTTCACTCAAAAGTTATTAGGTGGGGAAAGGTTGCTTGAACGGTTTAATGTTGAACAAAAAAATGTTCAAATTGAAAATTTAAGTATGGTAATGAAGTATCCATGGCTAAGATCCTTCGAACAAAAAAAAAGTTCATTTAAATCGGACTGTTCACTCAAAAGTTATTAGCGGTGACAGCTTGCTTGAGCGGTTCAATATTGAACGAAAAATTGCTCAAATCAGAAATGTAAATACGGGAATAAAGTATCCTTGATAAGATCTTTCGAACAAAAAAAAGTTTGTTCAAATCGGACTGTTTACTCAAAAGTTAGCATCGCGGGACAGGTTGTTTGAACGGTTCAAAGTTGAACCAAAAATTGTTTAAATCAAAAAATCAGATATGGGAATGAGCTGCGCTCACCGAGATCTTTAAAACAAAAAAAAGTTTGTCCAAATCAGAATGTTCATTCAAAAGTTATTGGGGGGGGGGGACAGACAGACCGACCGACCGACCGACCAACACACAAATTCCCCATCTCAATACCCTACTTAGAAATTTTTAATTTTTCGATATTTATTTTACCTTTTTATTTCTTTTTGGCAATATTTTTTTCGGACTTGGCGATATTTTTTGGACTTGGCGACATTTTTTAGATGCATTAAGCCACTTTTAATACTTTTTTCGTCTTTCTTTTATTTTTAACGGGAAAGTAGGCTAAAAACCGTTTGCCGAAATTCAATTAATCAAGAAAGAGGACAAAATGTATAGTTTTTACCAAACTAATTCTGTCATCCAAATAAAAGTCGAATATTTATAAAATCAGCGAAAAAAGTCGATATTTGTTGTGGATTTTATGAAACAAAAAGTAGTGGTGCAACTTTTAACACTGCTTTCTATTTGTATCTTTTTAAAACAGGCATTGAGTAATTTTGGTGTTTAAAACTATTAAAAAAAACTGATTATACTTGGAGAAACGACTTCTAGTAGTTTTAGAGAAAAGAAAGCGTTACTTATTCGTTGAACATGCTATTTATCAAGGAAATAAAATAAACATAAAAGAGCAATTTATTTCAAACTGAATGATAAAGTAATGTTTGTAAAAGACCACAAGCAATGTTTGTTCATGTTTTTTACTGTACAGTTTTATTATTTTTTTGAATGTGCATTTACATATAATAATTTACTGTACACAGTTTTTATAATGCTACTGATATAACGTAACTATTGTTAGTGCCTCAAATGTATTCATTCGGGTAAAGGGCTCATTAACTAATTAAAATGTGATTTTCCAAACTCGGCATGATCATCAAATAATTTCAACTTAAGTTATTAAAATAGTTTCTCTGTAAGTTTGAAATATTGATTAGTCTTCCTTTTTTTTTTCTTTTTTAGCCTACTTTCCTGTTAAAAATAAAAACAGACGAAAAAAGCATTAACAGTGGCTTAATGCATCCAAAAAAATATCGCCAAGAACAAAAAAAAGTCAAAAAGAAATAAAAAAGAAAAAGAAATATTGAAAAATGAAAAATTGGAAAGTAGTGTATTGAGATGGGGAATTTGTGTGTCTGTTTGTCGGTCTGTCTACCCGACCCCCCCCCCCCCCCTCTAATAACTTTTGAATAAACATTCCGATTTGAGCAAACTTTTTTTTGTTGGAAAGATCTCGGCGAGAACAGATCATTCCCATATTTGATTTTTCGACTTGAACAATTTTTGGTTCACCTTTAAACCGTTCAAATAACCTGTACCGCGATACTAACTTTTTAGTGAACAGTCCGATTTGAACGCACTTTTTTTTTTGTTGGAAAGATTTTATCAAGAATACTTCATTCCCGTATTTACATTTCCGATTTGAACAATTTTTCTTTCAACATTGAACCGTTCAAACAAACTGTCACCTTTAAAAACTTTTGAGTGAACAGTCCGATTTAAACGAACTTTTTTTTTTTTTGAAGGATCTCGGCAAGGATACTACGTTAACGTATTTCAATTTTCAATTTGAACATTTTTTCGTTCAACGTTGAACCGTTCAAGCAACTTTGCCCCAGCTAATAACTTTTAAGTGAACCGTCCGAATTGAATACACTTTTTTTTGTCCGAAAGATCTCGGAGAGGCTCATTCCCATATTTCGTTTTTTGATTTGAACCATTTTTCGTTCAATATTGAACCTTCAGAAAAAAATTTAAAATTAGTGCCTACGGTAAAATTTAAGTTGAATGTTGATCCTGAACTTAAAGGCGGATTTCCTTCAAACTAACTTTGTATGAAAATAGTTTTGATAAATAATGTATGTGAAGTACTTTTCTGAATAAATTTCTGTGAGGATTCTGATTCCGACGCCGACTCCGCAAACATGGCGGAAATGCAGGCTCAGAAAAAAATGACTGACTGTGCAGACGATTTTTTTTGTTCATTTATTTATTTGTTCTATTTTATTTATTTATTTGTTTTATTTATTTATTTATTTATTTATTTATTTTTATTTATTTATTTATTTTTTGGGCAGAAGATTTTTTTTTTTTTTTTTTTTGTAACAAAAATTTTTCATTCACGAGAGCATTTTGTTCTTTATTTATATTTAACAACTGGCAACGGATTAAAAATGAAATTCGAGATATTTTATTAAAGGGCGATTTTTTTTTTCTTTCTTTGATAAAATATGTTGTATTCACCGATTTATTTATTTATTATTCTATTCTGTACCATATACCTTTTTAGCCTACTTTCCCGTTAAAAATAAAAGAAAGACGAAAAAAGTATTAAAAGTAGCTTAATGCATCTAAAAAATATCGCCAAGTCCAAAAAATATCGCCAAGTTAAAAAATATCGCCAAGTCAAAAAAAAATATCGCCAAGTGAAAAAAATAGAAAGGTAAAATGAATATCGAAAAATTAAACATTTGAAAGTGGGGTATTGAGATGGGGAATTTGTGTGTCGGTCGGTCGGTCGGTCGGTCTGTCCCCCCCCCTAATAACTTTTGAATGAACAGTCCGATTTGGACAAACTTTTTTTTGTTGGAAAGATCTCGGCGAGTACAGCTCATTCCCATATTTGATTTTTTGTTTTGAACAATTTTTGGTTCAAATTTGAGCCGTTCAAACAACCGGTCCCGCGATACTAACTTTTTAATGAACAGTCCGATTTGAACAAACTTTTTTTTGTTGGAAAGAACTTTTCACATTCCCGTATTTACATTTCCGATTTGAACAATTTTTCGTTCAACATTGAACCGCTCAAGCAAGCTGTCACCCCTAATAACTTTTGAGTAAACAGTCCGAAAAAAAATGACTGACTGTGCAGACGATTTTTTGTTTATTTATTCATTTGTTTTATTGAATTTATTATTATTATTATTATTATTTTTGGCAGACGATTTTTTTTGTAACAAAAATGTTTCATTCACGAGGGCATTTTATTCTTTATTTATATTTAACAACTGGCAACGGATTAAAAGTGAAATTCGAGACATTTTATCAACGGACGAGTTTTTTTTTTTTCTTTTTTTTTTTTTCTTTCTTTGATAAAATGTGTTTTGATGTACTTTGTACTTTTAATTTTTTTTTGAAAACAATTGAGGAATTTTTCTACGGAAGAACTGTAACAGTTACATTCTTTAAAAGGTGCGACAAAACTTTATTTATTCATTTATTTACTTTTTATGTGTCTATTTCATCTGATGAGAGGGGTATATTTTGCATTAGAAATCAGCTTCAAGTGCTAAAAAGGTATGTTTGACATAATTTTTAGTCTTAGATAATCAAGAGAATAATGATCAGATGCTAGAATGCCGATGTCGATGTACGGGAAAGTAGGCTCGTTTAGTTCTTGACAGAACTTCTTGTTATATATTGTAACTAACAATTTTTTTTTTTGTATTTTTAGGTTGTAAAAAAGTATATATCTGGGTAAGTTTTTACTATTAGTATTTTTCTTGCCGTAAGAAGTTCTTCAACTAAATTTTATTTTAAGTTAAACAGTATAAGGAGAAAATGAGCTACTGTTAGTTTATATGTACGATACAAATTTTAATAACTGAAAGCAGATATATTTTATAACAAAGGAATTTGGTTGAATACGTAAAGAGCAAATATCACTACTCATCCAAAACAAAAAGAAGATAATATTGCTGTCCCGCAGAAAAAGTTTACTGGATTTTTTTTCTCCGTATTTCGAGTTGTTCAAAATCTAATATACCTTTATTTATTTAATTAAGCTGTGATTAATTTGAAACAACTGTTCCAAATCAAAACTTAGTTACCTGAGATGCCGGTTATTCAGAATTTGACGAAGAAATTTTGAGAAATGGCTGCTTCTGAGCCAATAAACCTCAAAGTTTTCTTACATAAAAGTGGCAGAAAAGATTCTAAAAATAAGAATCATTTATTTCCTTCTTCAATGTAATATTTTAGAAGCCGCATCGATGTTTTATGCAAAATATTTCTTGAACTTGTGAAGAAAAATTATTTTTTATAAGAAAATGTTTATCTATGAGTTGTGCTCTAAGTAGTGTTTTTATGAAGACTAGTTTTAAAAAATTCGTAAACTTAGTCCTTTGAGCTATTGAATCCTTTAAATTATAATTTAATTAAGTGAAATTTCATTCAAATAAATTACTAAAATCTTAAAATTTCAATGCACGAAATGATTAACCTTTCACTGCATGGTGTGCCTGATCTGGCGCAAACCAAATAAACCCTCATATATTCCTATGATTTTTAAATGCAGTTAAACTGAGCTTTGTGCCCCTTCTGTAACATTGCTATAACAGTTTAGTGTGATTTTTATGCACTTGTTAGTTGCACTAGTCGAGGTATTACAGTTCTTGCTTTTGAAAAATAGAATGTCTGCATTACAGTAAGAAGTGTGCTTAATCATTATTTCCCTTGTTCTAAAAATGTTTAGATATAAATGCTGTACTTAGTGGTAAAAATTGTTTATTCCACTTATGGCACAAAACACATCGTAGATTATTACACTTATTGGTATAAACTTATACTATGTGCTTTGTGCCATACGTGAAACAAACAGTTAAAACATCATTTTTGGC
This sequence comes from Uloborus plumipes, assembly GCA_038373865.1. Classification (NCBI taxonomy): domain Eukaryota; kingdom Metazoa; phylum Arthropoda; class Arachnida; order Araneae; family Uloboridae; genus Uloborus; species Uloborus plumipes. The sequence goes on from JAXGGA010003853.1 coordinate 94,029, forward strand.
ACAAATTTTTAAGATTAATTTTTTTCTTCATTTTTCCTGAACTCAGGGTTATTTAAAATCTAACATATGATTGTTTTTCATGAAAATATAAAAAATCGTGCAGTGAAGGGTTAGATTTAATTTTCCCCTATATCCTATCTTTTGTGAAAGGGGAGGAATCTTATGGTGTAAAAGCACTGATGTATTGAACTTCATTACGCCGGAGGAAAATGTTAACAAATCAGAGATGGACAAAAATTTATTATGGACACTTGTTGGACTGAGTGAGAAGTTGTTTTCAACTGCCATAGAAATAGTTATAAGTATCCCCAGAATCAAGGTAAATGACTTACTGCAATGACAATGCTTGCCTTCGAACAGTGTTGAGAACGGTTGACAATTGAAGGGGCAAGTGGATAAAGGTGATGTGTGACAATTTTTTAAATTTCTATTCAAAGCTTTCGAAAAAAAAATGTTGTGTTACTTTTTTAATGGATTTTTCTCAACGGGTAAAACGAGGTCATATTCTTCGTTATCAACCTTTTCTATGACTAAGGGGACAGGATAATGATGGACTTATCACCTTCATCCATGGTGAAAAGTAAGTTTCGAAAATTGTCACATATCACCTTTATCCACTTGCCCATTCCATTGTCGAACATTCATTTAACGATTTGGTTACAATTAATGTAATTGAGAATGGGGAGGGGGATCGTAACGGAGGAAGATGATGGTACTGGCCGTTATTTCCTGACATGTAGCATTTAGCCGATCATACGGGAAAGAAATTATGTATTGAGTGTCCTGCCCTAGTATCCCCTAGACACCTCAAGAAAAATCCAATCATTCCCGAGGGAGAGAGAGTAGAAAACAAAATCTGTGCTCGGAATACAATTTATTCCTGTGAATCTTGGAGTGTAAGAGCGCGTATGTACGTGTGAGTTATGAAGTAGGCTCGTAAGCTGGTCACGTCTTTTGGGGTGCTTTATTCACCCCCTTTTCCGAAGCCCTTCACCCCCTCCCTGTCCTCTTATTTTCAGACGTCGCTCGAAAATTGAGATGTCACCGACTTGCACGAACTTTTCCGTGTCAGGAAAACGTTCTCGTTGAAGTGAGGGTTGGTAAAAAGCGTGCGGCCAGAAAGGCAAAAATGCCCGAATTTATTAACTAAGAAGTGGCTTGGGGAGGGGGGGAGGTGTAAGGGTAGTTTGGGGCTTTTCCGCCGGTGATTGGCCGCTCATGTTGTGTACTGGTGGGAGAAAAAAATGGAGATCATATTTTGAGGGAAGTGTCATGGAGATTAGTCTGCGTCATGTACAGTAGTTTTGTGCTTGCACGGCTCGCTTGGCGTGTCCACGGCTATGAAATATTCAAAACGGAAATTTTGTTCTTAGTTTTGTTTTCCTTCGACTAGCACGTTCGCGGCAGGGAATGAGAGAAAATTAAAAGCTGAAAATTGAGACATATTCTTCATTCGCTCAAACATTTTCACCCTTTGGAAATATATAGTACACGCCATTTTTTCGTAATAATTACATAATTCCTTTCGCTTTCTCTTATTAGATATAATAACGTGAGTAAGAAAATACTGTAGGAGTGATTAAATATTATTTCAATTTAAAATTCTTAATTATAGATGCTTTGCTCTAGATTTGCCTTGAACTGTGAACAATTACGGCCTCATTTGATTAATGTAAAGCACCTAGTAGCTGAGAAGTGCCAAAGTTATGTTTAAAATGTTGAGGTAACTTGTTCAAACAGTGAAAAACAACTATGATCTATTTTGTGGCAAGATATGGCACTAGCCTCCTTGGTAGGTGCTACTAGGTGCAGGGCCGTGGTGCTCCGTTCGACAAGACGTCGGACTCGTAGCTGGAGGGTTTTGGGTTCGACCCCAGCCGATCAAAGTTCCACCATGTTCATTAATGATGGCTGGAGAGAGTTAAAAATGCTCATGGTCACAAAGTCCTCCAAATTCGTTTTATTATTCAGTAATATTTACAATACAATTCAACAAATGTTTTAATCGTGCATTTTTTGTAATATACACTAAGAATTTTCATAGTATTCAATAAAACAGGCTTCATACAAGAAAAATGACACAATGATACATATAGCATACAAGAAAAAATAGTTTTTCAATATGTGGGAAAATCGTTGTTTGCAGTACATATGCAAACAGGAAAGATTTGTTTTTCTGAATGCAGAAAAGTAACTTTTGCAAATAGCAGCCGGTTAATATTTACTCCAAGAGTTATATAACGTCTTTAAATAAATTGCCGCCAACAAGCACTTCACCCAAAATCAGAGCTATTACGGATTAAAAATACATTCAAC
>JAXGGA010003854.1:0-96330 GCA_038373865.1 Uloborus plumipes
GAAGGTTGTTTGTATCTCAATTTTCTTACGTTTCTCTACTGACTTTCCTAATGCTAAAATGTTCTTTCTAATTCTTCATAACTTCCTCTAGGTCAAGTAGGTCCTTTCTGACAGCAAACATAGTCCATTGTTCATGTAAAATCTCCCAACTGACAACCAGATGGGTCGTTTATCATTCTTAGCACCCCCTTGTCAATCTAGATACTGCGAGAAAAAAAAAAGGCGTCAGAGACGAATGGTAATTAGTCGTACCTGAAAAAAAAACCGAGAGAGTTAAAAACTTATTATCACAACATTAACACTGGGTATCATATATTAACACTGGGTAAGATTCGGGTTGCAGAAATCCAGTTTGCTTTTCCTCATTTTGTAAAAATATTGCTAAGAAAAGCTGCAACATAAAAGTGGAGTAAATCAATGGTAAAGCCCTGCCCAATTTGACTCTTTCTGTTCTCGAAAGTCAATTAAAGGGATTTTTCTTTAATAACCAAATCAAGTCCTATAAACAGATTTATACTCTCAAGTACAAAATGCAGAGAGATAGATTATATTTTTAGTGTAAAAACTACTTTATCTATTTATTTTCAAATCATTTATTATCCAAAACAAAACAGCTTTTTACATTTTCTTTAATGTTAAGATTAAAAACGCATGATTTCCCCCCCCCCCCCCATATGATAGCATTCAAGCTTTTTACTGTGAAAGAAAATGTAGATAAATCACATAATAAATTTTGAAAGAATACTGGCGTAATCTCTCCTATTCCCACGATAGTCACGCTTAAGACAACTTTATAAAAATTTCAGCGTTAAACCTGAAGCAAATCGTTTGAAAAAAGGGAAAAAGGGCAGGATTTAAAACTTGAAAAGAAGTTGAATCCCTTTTCCCTGAAATCATGTTTTAAAATCTAAAACACATGTCTCAAAGACTTACTAAAAACCTTCCGTAGAAAGGTTAAGGAAGATGTGCTGTTTTATCTCTTTATCGTTAAATTGATGTCAAAAGATCGAGAATTAAATAGCTATAAGACGATTTCCAATTTAAGTGTAAATATATATATATATATATATATATATATATATATACTGAACATCATTGCGGACTTAATTCTAACCCTCTACTTTTATTATATTTTCAAAAAGATGATCTATTAAAATTAATAAAATTTAGTGTGGATATACGAGGGGTGACAAGAAAGTAAGGTCTCCTATTTTTTTTAATACAAAATGACCATTTTTACTAAGTATGATACATCGTTTGAAAGGCCAGGATCTTGGCTATTTTTCAACATAATCGCAATTTTTTTTCCAACATCTTCCGCATCCGCACGATGTACTTTTCTATGCCGGTATCGTACCACTTTCCGTCCGCTTCGAGCAGCCAGGTGTTGACCCCTTTTTGAACCTCCGCGTCCGAAGCAAACTTCTTCCCTCCTCCCTCCGAGATGTTTTTTAGGGCGGGGAACAAGTGGTAGTCACTTGGGGCCAGGTCGGGACTGTAGGCAAGGTGATCAATGATTTCCCAGCCAAAATTCCTGATTTGGTCCAGGGTCTCTTTGGCCCTGCCTACAGTCCCGACCTGGCCTCAAGTGACTACCACTTGTTCCCCGCCCTAAAAAAACATCTCGGAGGGAAGAAGTGTGCGTCGGACGCGGAGATTCAAAAAGAGGTCAACACCTGGCTGCGCGAAGCGGACGGAAAGTGATACGATACCGGCATAGAAAAGTACATCGCGCGGATGCGGAAGGTGTTGGAAAAAAATGGCGATTATGTTGAAAAATAGCCAAGATCCTGGCCTTTCAAACGATGTATCATACTTAGTAAAAAAAGTTTTGTATTTAAAAAAAAATAGGAGACCTTACTTTCTTGTTACCCCTCGTATTTCGGAGGATTTCACTGTATACAAATTTAAGGATTATCTTAAATGAATAAAAAAATTATAACTGGCAATAGGTGCATTAATATAATTGAGAAAATTTCAGTGCTATTATTAATATAACAAGTTAAACTCTGATAATTTTTGAGGAAATTTAGTAAAACTGATTTGAAACGCAGGTTTTGGCTGTACGTATGTTTCAAAGGTCACTCATTCTCTTCTCTCATATCTCTCTCTTTCTGAATTCATTCTCTTAATTGGAAAAGTACCATTTTTTACCTTTTGAAAACTTCTGCCTTCTATTAGTACAATTTAACTACCACGCAGTTTAAACAAAATGTGAAAAGAATGTTTTATTATTAAAATAATTGCGTCAGCTAAAATTATTATTAAAATAACAAAAAGATACTTCTCCAAAGAAACTGATTTGAAGCAAATTATTCTCACATTTTTTAGTAACTCTAAGCTGCCTACTCCTTTCCAAAACAAAGAATAAGTCTATAACATACATTAAAATAAATAAATGCTTGCTACAACTAAAACTAGACACTTGATAAACGAACTAAGGTCTGCTAAACTATAAATAAGAGCCATGCAGCTACCATATAACCACCGATGAAATAGAAATGTAAACATCTGATTTACGGGTGGAAATGGACACATTTATTAGTTTGTATTAATTCCAGTTTGAATTAAATGTGGGTTAGAGCCTCAAGTTATACGCAGTCTAATTGAAATGCACGAAATACGAACATCATTTTTTTGTTGTTGTTGTTTATTTTTCCTCTTCATTTAAGTAGAAGCGTCTTCAGTGTCCGCTTGCCAAATCCACATGGCATCAGCTATGGCTAGACATTAAAGGTATTTCTTATAAATCTTTTTGGAGAACGAATATCATTCTAAAATTATCCGGATCATGTTTTACAATCACAATTGTGCCGTGTTTCAATCACAAAAAAATATTTTAGCGAACTTAGATGGGGAAGTTTATTTTTAATGATTTTTTTTAAACCCATGCGCAAAAAAAGCGCTATGTAAGAAACGAAATCAGTGACTTCGGATGGGCTGTAATTTCATCCTTTCACACACAAAAATTGTAATGTTGCTAAACTACCTTTTTATTGCGGAGCTTTTATCCCTTCCGAAATCAATTAGTTTAAGTCAATTAATTCACTATGGAGATCGGATTCATCAAAAGGCAATCTAATAATCTGCCACTGGTGAACGCGATGATTGCTTCAAATTTTTTGCAGCAAAAACCGTATTCAGGTTTTTAGAAAGGCATTACTTCGTGACTTTTGCCTATTACGGCATCCCTGAGGAACAGCGATGTAAAAGAGAGAGAAAAACTGTTTCCGCTCTTGCGAAAACACACACAGCTTCTCGTTCTATTGGCGGCTTGCTGTCGAATTTAAGCGAAAAACCCCGCCAGCCATATGACGTCACCGTCGCTTGAACTTTAAAAATTATTTGAAAAAAAAAAAAACTACTTGTGTCGCAAATTTTTTCCGCCGATGATTTTCATCCATGTTGTTCTATCATATAAAAATAAAATTGAAAAATCAAAAACTTACCTATTACTCAATATGTTTCTTAAAATAAAATTATTGCCTCACTTAACAGAATTTCAAAATTTACGGTGCATAAAAAAGCTTATGTCTCGAATCCGTACACAAGTTTGTAGCTTTTGCAAATAACTGTTTTGCTCGAATTGCCCGTACATCGGTTGAGCAGTGCCACACCCTTATCCACTCATTGAGCCCGTTTTTTCATTTTTTTTAAATTTGCAGTGTTTCTAATCGGTATCTCAAATGTACAATAATATCCAAAAATATGCTTTTTTTGTCACAATACGACAGAAAATGCAGCAGTTAAGTGATTAGTACAAAGAAGAAGAGCACTAGTTATCCGACTCGTTGAATTCAGCGTCAAACGTGATGTTGCTCAAGTTTGCTTCAGATAAATCTGAAAAAAAAAAGACAGAACAGTTTGCCCATACTCTGAGGAGCTCATAGACAAAGATTCGCTGATCTTGGAAGTTAAGCTACAATACCGTAGGAAAGATCAAGAGAAAAAAAAGTATCGCCTGTTCCATTTAAGAATTTTCAGAACAAATGTCAGCTGGAGTATTTTCCCTTATATCAAAAAACAGACAGACTCCCGCAGATTTTAATAGTATAGTTGATAACAGAACAAACGAAATGACAGCTGCGAAGAAGAACGAACGCATAAGAACTACTTCGAGCATCTCCAATGAAAGATTAAATCTTATTGCACAGGTAAATACGAAAGTTTCGCCGCAAGTTACAATCCAATAAAACAGCAGAACGATAGAAGTGGTTCATTTCTTCAATCGGATATACATTGTTTCGGAGGGTAGCAGCTGCGGTGAACTTTTTTCCTTATAAAATTCGATCGACGCGTAGTTTCTAGGAATTATGTGCAACTTCAGAGGAAGTATAGAAAAATGTAACCATATTAACAATTAGAATATATCAAGGATTAAGCATATGGTCGGAGAGAAGCTAATGTTAAAAACGTTTGTCAAATTACAAGCAAGATATGTAAATCAAGTAATGATTTATTTTTCGAGCCCGCGTTTCCCACAACTACAGTTGCTTTATTTTCTCTTGAACTGGAGTTCACCAGTCTGTAAATAACGTAATTGTTATGTTTATTTGCCATTGAAAGTGGATTTTGCAAAATGTGGTTTATGTGTGTGTCAAAAAAAGTTCCAGCACGAAGCAAATGAGTTTTTTTACTTCTTTGTTTCAATCAATGCAAAATGAGAGATAAAAAGCGTCTCCTGTTAATAAAAGCTAAAATCCGCAAATATAAAGTATATTAGGGGAAGACGTTGTACTTTTTGACTTTATCTTTATATATAAAAAGGAATGTATGTACATATGTATGTATCTATGTACCTATGAATGTCCTTTATAGACTCAAAAACTACCCGTCGGATTTTGCTAAAAATTGCGTATTTGTGTCCTCACTGGGCACATCAAGGGACCAATTAGAAAAAAATCTGGCAGGTAGATATTTTTTTATTCCAATTTTAGTTGAAGCTTCCGCATAAAATCTCTAATTTTTTAAATGTTTTCCTCGATCTAAATCATTATTTAGTGCTTCATCTCAACCTCTCTACGATAGTAAATTTTGCGTTTGATAAAAGTCCTTGCTTCGCGTGGCTTTCTGAGCCTTGTCTCAATGCAAATAGTTATGAAATGTTTCTTTTGTGAGTATTCATCCTTGAATATATGATACTTCTATTTTTATTTTTTCAAAAGTAGAAACGCATTTTGTTAGAAAATCATCACAGATGAAAAACACATTAAAGTTTGATTTACGTTGTCTTTTAAGCCGATTTAACTGACCACGTTGTCACAAAAAATACCTTCACGGATTTCGCATGTTGCATTTTAACCCGTGCGACTCCAGGTATATCCAATAGTTTTATATAAAATAGCGCATTGGTTTTATCTTGAAAAATTCAATTCATCCACAAAATATGGTTTCTTGTGACAAGTAAAAAAATAGGTTTCGCTTTGAAAAACAATTTTTCACCACCGAAAATCAGTGATTACAAAACCCTTCCATTTTGGCATCTTCCCGTTGGAGAAAGTGCGGCTGAAGAAACTCTAATTGCTGGAAGGGGAAGATACTGCATACGATTTATAGACCAACTGCTGCATACAATGCATTTCATCAAATCACATTTTTTCTGCCGCTTCAGAGTAGTTTTCTAGTTCTATGTTTTGAGTAGGATCATCGTTTTCTCTAGGGCGTGCTATAAAAAACTATGGTATCTTCCCCAAACAAAAATACAGCGTATAGGACAAAGACGTTTAACACTATTTCGGGCACTCATCAGACTTACAAAATGACAAAACACTGTTAAAAAACACCCTTTAAATATGCGGTAAATCAAAACCAATTTATGTATACTCTCAATGTGCAATGTGCATACTTCTTCATTCTAACTGACTTGGTCAGCTGTTTTTGTCGATGCTTGTGTGTGAAACACATGATACGGCATCTTCCTCAACACTGCGTCTTCCCCCAATCTACCTTGTCTCTAAAATCAGGCCCTAGACTTCAACATTTTAGTTTCACAAAACACACGCAGTATTAAGATTTGGTATTTTAATAATAAAGAAAAATTCAATTTTTACTGACTTGTATGAAATAAAGCGATAAATGTTTTAAAAAAATATATATTTTTGTAGAAGAAAATTCGACTTAATATAATTATTATGTTTTATCAACGTTCAACTAAAATTTTGATTCGAAAAAACAGGTGATAAAAAATATTAATACATAAAATATACAAAGTATCTTTTAATTAACCTACAACTTTAAAATTAAATAACACAAGAATTGTTGCAGATGGCACAACGGTTTTTTTTTTTTTTTTTTTTTTTTTTTTTTTTTTTCAAAAAAACATCGCAAAGGTAATCAATCCACGATGTGTTTTGAACCCAGAATATTGCTTATCAATAACCGAAAGCATCCTGGTCGCTTTACATTGGCCACCTTATTCACCGGAAATGAATCCGCTCGATTTCTATCATTGAGGTTTCATAAAAGACTTGGAGTACAGAAGTCAACAAACCTCAGTAGCCTCAAAAAATACATTACAGACTCATGAAAAAGCATTAAAAGAGAAACACTTGAGAAACTAACTTTTTTTTTTTTTTGAAGTAAATTTATGCTAAGTATAACTGATGACTTTCTAACTAGAATACTCTATTGTATCACCTCTCAAGGTTTTCACTTTGAAAACATTGTTCATTAACTACATTTTCGCCGGTTTTTTTTTTTTTTTTTTTTTTTTTTTTGCAGTAACAAAAAAAAAAAAAATACTGCGCTGTATGCAAAGGTTCTTGTATTTTAAAGTTATAGGTTAACTGAAAGACACCCTGTATACGGCCCCCTATGGCAATTTAAAAACATTTTAAAGGTATTTTAAACGCAAAAATGCCTTTAAAATGCAGATTTAAACTGTATAACGATTGATTTTTAAGCTGTGAATGGCACTATATCTGCAAAAGTTAAAATGCCCTCAAGTTTAGAGGCTAACATTTATCACAATAAGCCAGTTGTTCCCTACAAATACCATAAATTCCTATGCCGAAGTTCACTACATATTTCACATTCCTCATCGGTAAATTTTAAAGCAAATGTATCGAATTTAATTCTTCGTCCGAAATAACTATAATAAATTCGCAAATCATGAAATATCTCTGACAAAAGCCACCATAACTCAAGTCGCGAGCCTCAATCTTTACCCGTAAATTCCATTTCCGCTTTCCCTTCTGCCACTTAATTCCTCATAAAAATGGCTCGATTCTATATCTCCCTTAAATTCCATAACCGAAACCATTAGATATTGCACTCTCTCCATCTCATATCGTAACAGGTTGCCAGGACGACTCGTTGCCAGGGGTATCATCGAAAAGTGGTCTTTGGCGTCATAGATCATAATATCGGCCCCATGAAAAATGAGCTAATCAGCGGCGGTATTTTGCTGGGAGGTGAAAATGAATAAATGCTTTATGGTGCCTCGGTAATCATCAACCACAAATGGGATGTCGATGTAGCTAAAAAGCCCCCACAGCACCCAGAAAAAAACTCTCAACCTGTCACTTTGTTACGCAAAGAAGCTCCCTTTCAGTAACATTTTAGTACAATCGAACCCGCTTAATGGAATAGCCATTTTGCCAGGAAAAAATATTCCAAAAAACGGGCTCAACAGTTTGGTACATTAAAAATGTAATATATTAAGCAGGATATTCTTTTAACCGATATTCTAATGTGTGAAAAGGAGCTAATCAGCTGCGGTATTTTGCTGAGAGGTGAAAATGAATAAATGCTTAATGTGCCTCGGTAATCACCAACCACAAATGGGATGTCGGTGTAACTAAAAAGCACCTCAGCACCCAGAGAAAAACCACCAACCTGTCACTTTGTTACGCAAAGAAGCTACACTGTAAAAAACGAACTGTTGTTTTTACAGTATAATACCGGCAGCTGAGGTTCCCATTTAAAACTGTAAAATAAACAGTAATAAAGTGTAAAACTAGCAATTTTACACTTTATTACTGTAAAGTACTTAAAAAAAGCAATATTTTACAGTTTATTGCAGTAAAATTTAGCTGTATTATACTGTAAAAATAACAATATAATACTGGCAGCAGAGGTTCCAGTTTAAAACTGCAAAATGCACGGTAATAAACTGTCAAATTAACAATTTTGTCGTTTATTACAGTAAAATTAGCAATTTTAGTTTAGTACTGTAAAAGTAAAAATTTTACTGTTTATTACTGTAAAATTAACAATTTTTATAGTTTATTACTGTAAAATTAGCTGTATTATACTGTATAACCAACATTCATTTTTTACAGTGTAACTTTCAGTGACATTTTAGTACAATCGAACCCGCTTAATGAAACAGCCATTTTGCCAGGAAAAAATATTCTAATAAACGGGATATCCCGTTATCCGGGATCCAAATAACGCATCTCAACAGTTTGGTACATTGAAAATGTATTATATTAAGCGGGATATTCTTTTAACCGATATTCTAATAAGCAGGCTTGACTGTATATGATTGTTACTTTGGCATACGCATCAAGGTAGAAAGGAGAAATCTAAGTTTGACAAAATCTAAGAAGGGCCTGACTACCCAGGCTCGGAAAGCTTGAGTTTCCCCTCAGAACTTTCAGGGGGCCCATGAGGACTTTAAAATTCCAATTTCAGCTTTTAAGTGCATTTTAAAGTATTCAAGCATTAGAGCTGGTGAATTTTAGGAAATCGAGGTGGCATTTCGTAAAATATGGTAACAAGCTGTTTTCATCGCTGCGATTTGACCCAACGAGTTACAATGCACTTTTCTCGTATTTAATTAATTTTGCGAGGTGATAAATCTGAAAAAAACAACTTGAATAACCTTCCTTTGCTGGGAACGGCAGTGGAAATATGCAATGCACAACATTTCTGTGTGTCGAGGGAAGGGGGCATTGGCTTTAATTGGAATTCTGTTTAGCCGCTTTTGGAAATAAGACAAATAACATTAGTGAGTTCTGTTTCAATGTGTGTAGAAATTCTTTTTTAAATTCAACTGCAAACAAAAAATAGAGGTCGCAAAATAATATTGAGCTTCTAACTTCTGGCGTTAATGGGGCCCTGAAGCTATGCAATTTTGCGGAAGCGTTGCCATTCGTTCCAATATTTTTTCATACAAAAGAATTTTAATAACAGATAGTATTTTGAGGGTCAGCGCAAACCTTGAAATTCAACAATATTGCATCGAAATCGAAAAAGATTATAACAATTTCATCAAAAAACAAATTTTAATAAATTTTTAACTTTTACTTTAACGTCTTTAAAAAGTAGACGTTAACTTTTGCTTTAACGTCTACTTTTTGTGTGCACTATATACACAAGCGTTTAATAGCAACTTGTATTTAAACGTTTCATTTGTGTCTTAAATTTGACCAACATTGGGTCCAATAAAATAATCAGAGCAAACTCGTAGTTTTAACGTTTGAATAAGATATACCTAAAATAACATTACGTAAAGAAACGTATTCACTGCAAAAAATAAACTGCTGTTTTTACAGTATAAAACTGGTGGCAGAGGTTCCAGTTTAAAACTAAAATTCACAGTAATAGGCTGTAAAACTAGCAATTTTACAGTTTATTACTGGTAAGAAGCAATTTTACAGATTATTACTATAATTTTAGTTTATTAAAACAAAATTAGATGTATTTTACTGTAAAAACAACAGTATAATACTGGCAGAAGTAGATTCCTGTTTAAAACTGTAAAATACACTGTAATAAACTGTAAAATTAGTAATTTTTACAGTTAGTTACTATAAAATTAGCTGTATTATACTGTAAAAACATCTATTTTTCAACAGTGTAGGGAATGAATTTGAATCTCGAATTATAAATGTTCATGAAGTAAAAAATGTAAAATATGTTTAAACTTAGAATAGTTGATCTGAAAACATGATACAACTTTTTCAAAGCATTAAATGCTAAAAATTATACAGTCATCGCAAAAAATGTAAATCTTGGTGTAAAATATTGCCAATAGCTAAAGCTGAGCTCAAAGCACAAAACGCTTTCGCCATAAAGAATATTCTTCGCCGAACAATCACCACTGATCATTTTCTATTTCTCACAGCAATCTGAATAGAACTTTTCAAAATTAAATCAAAAAAAAAAAAAATCAAAAGCAAGAAATGCAACTTCGAAAAAAAAAAGCTACTCGCTTTTGGCTTCAGATATTTCTATCATGGAGTCGAGTTGTTCGCAAAGAATCCAGGGATTTATTTCGTCGAGAGTGGGAGAAATGCTGACTGTGGTACCGATTGAAACTTGTGATTTCGCCATTTTTGTCTTTCATTTCAATTTGCATTTCATATTTAACTTACCTTTTTTTTTTTCCTTTTTTCTTTTCGGAGACTTGCAATTTCACGCTACGAAAAGAGCACGAACAGAAAAATACGAAAAAGAGTTAGGAATAAGAACATTGCACACAGAGGCAGTGCAGATAGTTTTGAAATATAAATAAACGTACGGATACATGTATTTTTGTATGAATTTATGTGCAGACAAAAGAACATGCATTGCAAAAAATCAACTTGATTTTAGTGTAATACTGGGAGCCAAGGTTCCAATTTAAAACTGTAAAATACACAGTAATAAACTGTAAAACTAGCAATTTTTGTTTCTTACTGTAAAGTTATAAATCTTAGTTTATTGCCGTAAGATTTATCTATATTTTACTGTAAAAAAAGCAGTATAATACTAGCACCAGAGGTTCCAGTTTAAAACTGTAAAATACACGGCAATAAACTAAAATTAGCAATTTTAGTTTAGTACTGTAAAAGTAGAAGTTTTACAGTTTATTACTGTAAAGTTATCAATTTTTGCAGTTTATTACCATAAAATTAGCTGTATTATACTGTAAAAACAACATTCATTTTTTACAGTGTACTCTAGAGTTTGATGATGAACAATGGCCAAGTATAATTAGTTTCTCAACATCAAAATAAAAACGTTTGTTTCTTTGAAAAACGATACAAGGAATATAGTGCTGCCCTGGTAAATTAACTTCCACCATTGACAATGTTTACCTCTTTTTCCTGTAATAGAGAAGGGTAATTCGAGCTGAATTGAGTTGGATTGCGTTTGCAGTCGTTTTTCAAAAGTATTCCAACTCACATCCGCAGAAATTGCCCTTTCCTATTACCCGAAAAAGAAGTAAACATTGTTAATGTCTACTTACCAGAAGAGCACTATATACAAGCAGTCAGTGTTTACAATGTTACAGTGTCATTTGTCCAAAGGAAATTCTTTTAAAAATAATCTGAAAAGGTAGCGATTGAATCTAGGCGCAAAATTTCAAACGGCAATTTCTCATTTTCAACTCGTCTGCAGATACGACTTTTACGCTTAGCGCAGCAGCATAACTTTCAGATATTATTAGAGTTCATTTTTATTACAGCTATTGGAATGGAGACCTTTAGTTAGTTAACAACTTTGAGATGATCTGGCTTTGGACATACATTCTGAATTTCTGTAAAATTAATGAAGGATTATCGAATTTAATTTCCTCGAATTTCTAAAATTAAAATAGCTTTTCCTAATTTATTTTTTGTTTAATTATAAACATATAAATCGGAAGAGATTCTTGTCTTTGTGTGAAATACGGACAGGTACACCAACAGAAATATGTACTAGATAACAGATATGTCTCAATTCGTAAAAGGAAGAGAAAATATTTTTTTCTCCTTTTCAAAACCTTCATTTTCTAAAGTATTTTTTACTGAAAAATTATAAATGGTTTAAGATTTGTTATTATAAATAATTGCTTTCATGTACTATAAGGAGAAACTAACTTTCTTGTAGTGCAAGGAAAACTTAAATAACTTTCGCCATTAAGAACACAATTTTTCATGCTTTTTAAGCCTGCAACTTTAATGGAATTACATTTAACAGGAACAATAAATGCTGCGAAGCAGAAAACGTCAGACAAAATTTACGAGCCGCTGGATACTGCTTTACTTTTCAAACAGCTAGTCATTTTCATTTAAAAGCTTCATTAAAAAAATGCATGCGTCTTTCATCTTTAGTTTTTTCAAACAAAATTCTGTTTTTAAAAACTTCAAACCATTTGTAAAAGATTGTTTGAGTTATTTTTTTATTCTGTTTGGTTTTTAAAAGTGTTAATTAAATGTATGATATTATTCTCAGTCATTAAAGTGTAAGAGAAAAGTACATTAAAGACTCATTATGTACTTTTCTTAGAAATTTTAAAAACCTAAACTTCCAAAAGTTAACAAACCTTTTTTTTTTTTTTTTGTAGGAGACCATACTGCACTGTTCATTTTGAGAAATCGGTCTTTTTGACCCGTTGGCTCAATGACGACACATGTCAACTAAATCGAACAAATTTCATGTTGCCGTTTAGCGCATCAAAAAAAAAAATATATTATTTGGGGATTTTTGCAGTTGGAAATAGACTAAAACATTTCGTGTAAAAATAATTCCAATTCCTTTCGCGTTCCCTCACCACCCCTCCCACTTACCTTTTTTATATTATTTTTCATAATCATGTGCATCGTTAATAAAGCGCTGAACAATTTACCTAACACTAACTCAATTTTACTTTCAACTCTGCATAGGGCAATTATCTTTTAAACAAAGCATTTTTCTTCCTTCACAGATAAAACTTTCGAAATGTTATACTATCAAAAAACACACACAAAAAACCAAAGGATGAATGCGTTTCTAATACAACTTTCATTTCTTCAATTTGGAATAAAGAAAAAAAAAGTGTTTAAAAAAGTTCACAATTTTTTCTAAAATTATGCACTCTTTGAATGAGTTTACTTGAAAAAAATGGCAGCGCAGATATTTTTTCTTCACTTCTGTTGTTCTATTCAATTCCATTTGAGGAAAAGAACAACTTTTACTCAACTTGAGGATACAGATCTATCACAGCTGTCGAAGCACGTACCCGTTAAATTCGGAGGGGGGGGGGGTCGAAAAACATGGATGCTCCGCTCTTTCAGGTGCATCCACGTCCAAAATGTTGTTGTCCAAATGGAAAAGAAAATTCCAACATAGATGGCTGAAACAATTTCCGTTTTTCAGAAAACAAAAATATTTCGAAAAGCTCCTCTTTTTCTCATTAAATGTTCTCAAGCATACATAATGTTGTCCAAGGCTGCGTATTTCCTTTTAGAACTTAAAAATTCGTTATTTAGAAACTATTCCGGAAAAAACATATTCATGAACAGCTTCGGAAAAAAATTATCTTCTGCTCACAACTTTTTTTTTTAATGTCTCAATTAAATTTAAAAAATCCAAAATTTTATTCACATTAGTAAAAATTTGAAGCTTGATAAAATAAACATTTAAGGAAAATTGATGCGTAAAAAGTTTGTTTTCATAAGCCCAATCTTCATCAGAAAATAGTGCCGATAAAAGTAAGGATAACTGAGAAAAATTTACAGGCTTCAATAAAAGTACCTGGCGACCGAGCCCAGCTCGGTAAAAAAAAAAAAAATCTGGTATGGGTCCCACACTATTTCCTTTTACGTGTAAATTTCTTTGTAGATACCTTAGTGTTAAAATAGTGCTAGGAGTGAGCAAGATAGCAATTCGAACATTTACACCCCTAATTTGCCACAAAACAATGCAAAAAAATGCTTTATGATTCATTTTCTAAATATCGCCGATTTTAACTTCATTCAGTGGATTTTTCGCAAAATATCGCCAAATTGAACCCAAATTCAAAAAAAAAAAAAAAAAATTATCGCGAAATTTGTCGCCAACTCGGCGATATGCCGCCAAGTGTCATGGCGTCAAACACTTGGCGTGCCAATTCATCTGTATTGAAATCAACACTGATTTACCCCAAAAAAGGGGTCAAACACCCCCTTGAGAACATTCCTATGCAACCACAAGGGGAGGTGCACAACTAGGCCCCCCTCAGAGCCTACATACCAAACTAGAAGCTTCTACGGCATATAGTTTTTGAGTTATGCGACATTCATTCATTCATACATGCGCACATACATATGCACATACATATGCACATACATACGTACATACAGCACGAGAAAAGTCGTCGTAATTAACTCGAGGGTGATTGAAAAGGGTTTTTCGGCTGGTTATATGTTGGCAGTTACATATGCACGTGCTGACAGTTCGAAAAAATGACTCAACATTCATTCAGGGGTGAGCAAAATCAAAATTTAGACCCAAATTTGAGGAAAAAAATTTTCGCGATTACAATACTTCCTTTACTACGTAAAAGGAAGTAAAAAGAGGATTGTAAAATTGCATTTTTTTTTCTAAAGTTCGGATTACTTATTTAGATAAACTTGAAAAGCATTTTTATGCCCTGGTTGCAATTGCGCATTTAAAACTGCCGTAATTTATTTTAAAAAACACAACCTTACTTGGATAAGACATCATCATCACAACCTTATTTAAACGATGCGCACCATAAAATCACGCCACAGTAACTTTAATTTGATCCGTAAGGGCCCTGCTCCACATCAGCGTAAAACGCGACCGAAACTGAAGGCAGAAACCGAAAATCCGGGTACTTTCCATAGGAACACCATTGAATCCATTTTACGCTTCTGCCTAATTTTTCTGCTTTACGTCGATGTGGAGCATGGCCCTAAGTTTCACCACTTTGGATCCAGAGCGTGTTACGTTTTTTCAGCCGGTTGATGAATGGTTGTCTTTTCTGGCAAGTATCGCGTTTTGGCAATTTTTACCATGAGCAATGATCAGCGGCACGTGCATTCGGCGAAGCTTGGCAATGCCCGAAACTTTACTCTGGTAACATTAGCTCGACAACAATGAAAAATTGAAAGTAATAAAGTTAATGAATGGATTCAAAGTAGTCCAACTCAAGCTTGATGCGTCGGCCTGTCTATCTATAGCGGCTCTAATTTGATCGATCTCTTTAACATTTCAAAAACAATAACAATTATAACGTTGGCAAAACTCATATGCCAAATTCCATTAAAAATTTAAGTTAAAATATTAAAAATTTAAGTTTACGCTGATGTGATTAAGTATGAAATCCATTGTTAAAATGAAACGTGGTTGCTATGAAACAGTAACAATGATAGTAATCTTAAAGAAAATGGCGAAAGAAAGCGACTCAAAACTCTTAATGAAGGCACAAAAAACGGGGTTTTTTTGTGAAAACTCGCGTTTTTACAGAAAAAACGCCGATGTAGATGAACTCAAAAACCGAAACTGTATCAAAATACAAAATTTTATTACAATCGTTAGAGCCGTTTCCGAGATCCGAAATATATATATACGAAAATTGCTCGTTTAAAGATATTAGATAGATAGATAGATAGATAGACAAATAAACTAGTGTCACTTTTTATCGATTTAATAGAAAAAGTTAAACACTGTAAAAAAGGAATGTTGTTTTTACAGTATAATACAGCTAATTTTATGGTAATAACCTGTAAAAACTGCTAATTTTACAGTAATAAACTATAAAATTGCTACTTTTTCAGTACTAAACTGACAAATTGATAATTTTACAGTAATAAACTGTAAAATTGCTATTTTTACAGTTTATTACCGTGCATTTTACAGTTTTAAACTGGAGCACCTGCTGCCAGGATTATACTGTTGTTTTTACAGTATAATACAGCAAAATTTTACTGCAATACTCTGTAAAATTGCTAACTTTACAGTAAGAAACTGTAAAATTGCTCGTTCTACAGTTTATTACTGCGAGTTTTAACTTGGAACCTCGTCTGTCATCAGTATTATACTGGAAAATCAACAATTCATTTTCGCAGTGTATTTAATCAATACAAAAAAAAAAAAAAAAAAAAAAAAACCTCGTAATTGGTTCACTTAATATCATAACTAGTTAAACCAGTGCTGTGAAGTCGGATTCGGACAGATTTTGAACCAAAGGAGTCGGAGTTGGTAGATGAAATTTGATGGAAGTGCAAATATGTTATTCGAACTAACCTATGCAAATTTTTAGCTTCCAACATCCAAATCCTGAGGATCTAGGATCCTTGGAAAAAAAGAACTCCAAAAGGGGGCACAAGCTTTTTGAAACAAATTGCCATGTTTGGGCTTATGTTGCAAAAAAGTTTATCACACTGATATCTTGAAACTTTGGAAGTTTTAGGTTAATTTAGTTGTTAATATGCTCTGGCATTTCTGTGCATTTGAGTTCATTAGCTTTTGCGTAACATCAATGTAAGCTTTCGACGAAAGCGCGGTAGACTTTTCTTCCCTAGATTTCAGAATGACATAAAGTCTAAACAAAAACTAATTCCAAAACTCGTACTTCTTCATCCTATTGTCAAAGTATTTGTTTTTAATGGGTTATAATTGCAGAGCTTAAATATTGATTTTGTAGAAGATATATTGTCTTCCAAAGTGGCTATCAAAATACTACACACGAAAAATGGCTTGTTTCAATACCCTGTATGCAAAGTTTATCACCTTCAATCTTCTTATCCGTTAGTATAATTAGAAAGAACAAATTTTTATATGTCAAAGTAGGTCTTTTCTTTTCTTTTTTTTTTTTTTTGATGTTATTCTTTTAGATTAGGATGAGAAAAAAATGAGCTTGAATTATTTTTAGCTAAGACGAATCACATTAGGTAAAAAAAATTCACACTTCCACGACTATAATTGACAGAAATATGGATATGTATGTTCTTATTTCATTGCTGATATTTTTATTATCTAAATAATTTTTATTGTTTAAATTTTACTTCCACATAATTCGGAAATTATACATTGTTCTTCAATTAAAAAAAAACTACTTTTATATGGCAGAAATTTGGATATTTACCTGTTTGCTTTTGTACTAGGGGAGGGGGGGGCACATGAGGGGAATAGACCTGGGGGGCACATGTGAACAAACAATATTTTACCCAGTTAACATGAAGAGAAAATCTGAAAAAAAATTATGTAGATGGTAGCACAAGTACTATGTTCTGCCTGAAATTTCAAAGATTTAAATCATTTTGTTTTTTAATTATCGTAAGATCTTCTGTTTTAGCAGGTGCCAGGAAACTTTTATGTTCTAGTTCTTGGAGTAAAAACACATCCAAAACATATTTATTTTATTTGAACTTTATTCATCTTGAAGTGGGATTAATAAAGTAAGTTTTTATGCACTATTTTTTTTAATGGAAAAAATATAGTTTTTTATCAAATCACACCTAAGTTGAGGTAAGAGGCACATGTGAACACATTATGTGGGAGCAGATGTGAACAGTTCCAACGTACCCCATATAATGGTATTTAGCTATTTCAATTCCAAAAACTGTTGAATTTTTGTTTATATTGAATAGTCTATAATTAGGAAACATTGAATAATTAAAAGTTTTAATATTCAACATTTAATTAAAATCTGAAAGAGTTGCAAAGAAAAGAAAGTCAGAACTTGCTAAACTGTTAAAAAAGGAACAGTCAAAAGTTGTAGTCAATGTCACTGAGTCCAACACTAGTTTCGAAGACCGCAACTATCAAGAAATTTGTACTGAAGACAATCTTGCACCAGAAAATTTATCTGTGAATGACTCTGTCCTCGTAGAATTAACTAAAAAAAAGATAAAAATTCACAATGTTGGCGTATTGAGAAAATGGAGAGTGATGAAGCATATGTGAAGTTCATGAGGAAGCAGAAGAATGAAACTTTTGTGCTTCCAAAAACAGATGATACATCGATGGTAAACTCTCTGATGATATTCTGCCACTTACAATTTTAGGTGGCAAATGTCGAGCTGCATTTTCTGTTAACACTTAAAAGCTAAAAATGTTCGTTGAATTGAGTTAATTAATCGTGTTGAATAAATTTTTTGATATTTTCATTGTAAATGTTTTTTAATGTATAATACACAGTATACTTTAAAATTAGGTGTAATTTATACCATTTATATATCTGTGTTTACTTGTGCCCCAGGTATGTTTAAAACTGCCTCCCTAGCCCCTACTGGAGCAGAACAAAATTCAACATATTTTAGATTTTTTTTTTCTTTTTTTTTTTTTTTTTTGCCCGGAATTCACAGTTGAAGAAGAGAGGTATTTACATGAAAATATTAGCAAATGTTTGATTTATCATGTATAACACTTGTTTCTTTTACAATATCTCCCCTATAATATTTATTACTTTTATGATCATAATAATTATTTTATTTAAACTACCTTTATATGCCAGAAGAAATCCTCTGTACGTATATACGTTGTGCTAATAATTAAAGTCCTCATTCAAAACATTCTTAAGCTGCTGGTAAGAATGAGTTTGTATGTCACACGTGCAGTCGCATATTACTTTTAATAGAGATAGGTTATTGAAAACCATTTAAATCGTAACTTGCATTGTGGGATTAAATAAAAAAAAAAAGATCACTTGGAAATTAAATGGAGACACTGAATGCTAGCGGACATCAGGACATTGGTACATAAACTTTGTGATCCAATATTGTACATTATTTGGTACGTTGGTACACATGGTGTCTTATACTAATGATAAGAAACAAAGAAATGATTAAGGCTTAGGCAGGAATTCAAGTGAAACATGGACGATCGCAACTCACCAATGCAATCGCAAATTCCCAAATTTGGATTCAAGTGAAACGTTACAATAGCTACGAGATGCGATTCTAATGTAATTCAACTTCCAGTAGCGATTGCAATTTTGGTCTATTGCGATCGCCTAGAAGCGATTGCAATGGTGTTTCACTTGAATTCGGCCCTTAGTGGGGTTGTAATGTACAGTGCTCCGGTACTAACTAGCAAACTAGAATTCATTTTCTTCCTATTTTTCGAAACCAAAATTTAAGAATAGGTACAGAATATGCACTCTTCTCTTTGTTGGGTATTAAAAAGAGACTTTCAGTATCATTGATTTTAAGATATGATGGTTTGAAATTCTCCTGAAGAAATTAAATATTAAACATGTTTTACATCGTTCATTTTGAATGTTTGTTTTTGAATATATTTTTCATCAAGAACTTGTTTTAACAAAGTTGTTTTAAATCTTTTAAATCTCTCTACACTTCTGTTAAATTTCACTGTAGGCATTAATGTTAAATTTTTTTTGAATTGTTCATTTTAAACGTTCATCTTTGAGTATGTTCTTCATTAAGAGCATTTTACAACACACTTTGTTTCAAGTAAATCCTCCTTTAATTTCAGAATCTAGGTTTACCTTGAATTTCTCAATAGAGACTTTAACGTTTTTTGAACTGTTCAAATCAAAAACTAAAATTAGGAAATGTGGCGTCCTCATCGAATTTTTTCAAACAATAAAATGTATGCAATACACTGCCAACTCGGCTATTTCGATCCATGGACTGCAGTTTCGAGCTTATTCTGCTCTCATCAGCATGGAATACGAAAGTAGTCGAGTTGGAGGCAAAAATCCTCTTATAAAGCAAAGAGAGCCAAAAAAAACTGGTAGCTAATGTGAAATTAGAATATCATTTGACACCCTGAGGTCCCCCGCACCTACCGTTGGACGGTTTATCGGTTTTAGGACCCCAGGGACATTATTAGAATATCAGCGAGCACTTGGTAAGGTACAACTCAATTTTTTTAGGCAGAACTCAAGGTATAAAGCAGTGAGTAATAGAGCAGGGCGGTTACTCACTGCTTTACAATAAAATGTATATTTAAATCAGACTATTCCCTCAAAAGTTATTGCGGGATGGGTGTGCTAGTTGTAGACTTCTTTTTTTTAGCAACATTTTAACCTTTTGGATCCGGGCTGTTCATATAGAAATTTTTCTTTCGACCCAGGTAGTACGACAGTTTAACCACAGATTTCTTTTCCATTGAAAAGAGAAGGTATAAACTGTCGTACCAGACGTATTAAACCTTGATAAAATCCCCGGCTCCAAAGGATTCGAGTGAAAATTTCAACCCCGTCCTCTAAACTAGACGAGATTTATGGTACAACGTGTACCGCTCGGCTCCTAAAGATTAAAGATAAATTAAGAATTCTTAAATGCATCTTTTTTTTTACTGTTGCTCTAAAGTAGGCTAAAGAGGCGTAGGGGGTCAACTAATTGATCATTATATATTACATTCCATCATGAGAAAGAATCAAATTTTTTTTTCATAAATGCTAAGCATATTTCGTACACTGTTGTCCAAAAAGTCATACACACTTATCCGAAGCCTTTTACAGCAAAGGCAGACAAGATACTTTAAAGCTGGCAGATGTTTTCTGTATATTTCTGGGTTCAAGTTACAATTATTTCTTTCAATTAAACTTCTCATAGCAAAAAGCATTTCCATTAAAGCAAATTTACAATCAAATCTTCTTACTTCTAACACAGTTGAAACGAATTACTTTGATGAAGGTCACCATTTTTGATCCCCCCTCCCCCTTATGGTTTAGCTTAGTGTTCTTC
Organism: Uloborus plumipes; assembly: GCA_038373865.1. Lineage (NCBI taxonomy): Eukaryota > Metazoa > Arthropoda > Arachnida > Araneae > Uloboridae > Uloborus > Uloborus plumipes. The sequence continues at coordinate 20,337 of JAXGGA010003854.1, forward strand.
AGATAAGCTGAACTACGGTTATGTCAAACTGTTTGAAAGGTCCTTAGGACGAACTGTTTGAAAGGTTTGTTTTAGCAAGATTCCACTGTATGTTGACGTCTTTGCTTAAAAAATATAGTTTGTTGAATTTATTTTAAAATAATGCAAACTTCTATGCTTATGGCTCACTACGCATTTTTTACTCGTATAATGAACAACATTACCCTATCACAAAACAGGACTAAACTTTTAACACAACTAACTTTTTTAACATAAAGAATAATTTTTAGCATTTTTCATTGTTTTTAAAAATCAAAAGACCAAAATTTCCATCACTAATAATATTAATAACTGTCCATAAAAAAAAAAAAATAAAAGTGGCTGAAATTTTATAAAATGATTTCTCAGTCTTTTTCTTTTTCGTTTTTTTCATTCCTATTGTCATCTCAGGATACTTTTTATAATTTTTACATCACTGTAATTTAATGCAATAGCAGAAAAGAAGCATTTTCAGTGGCCAAAAGCTCGTTTTTTAGGCACTACAACTTTTATGAAAAATAACAATATTAAATAATGACACAGTGGAACTCAAATAATGAGCAAAAAGTGACTACAAAACTTGCTCATCATAACCAAGTGCTCATAAAAAATGAGTTCATGAAAAAAAATCTCAAAAATTTGTATATTCCCGCTTTCTACTTATTATTAATACTTCAATACAGTATCAAAGAGGTTGTTTAATATGCTTTAAACTCTCTTATATGTCTCAGTGTCCCTTTAGTGTGTTATAGTTTTTGAGGAATACTTAAATACTCATAGGCCAAAAAACATCACCATTTGCACCTCTGGCTTAAAAAGAAAAAGCCCAGGTAGCACAAAAAACGTTTAAACGTTTTATAAACGTTTTTAACCCGTTGTCACAACGTTAATAACCATTTTACAACCTTTAAAAAACGAAATGTGCTACTTGGGGTTTGGAAGTTTTTTTTCACATCATAAAGTTTATTCAGTATGTTGGCAGTTGTTCAGCTTCAATTTCTTCAAATCTGTCGTTATTGTTGTGGCTTTCATTATTTTACTTCCATCCGCATTAGCTTGAATTTGAGCTGCAATAGCTTCGGAAGGGTTCTTTTTTTTTTTTCAGATGTAATAACCTTGGCGTTGACTGATATATGATTCTAAAACGCCTCTCAATTCCACAAATTCAAAAAAAGGGCAGTTATTCCTTATTCCCAAAATTTTACGGCCACCAAATTTCAGTTGACTTCAGAATGTTACAGGAATTTTCCCAAGAAAAGATAACCTGATCTGGAAATTAATATAAATTTTATAAATCACAAAAATTGCTTGCTTTAAGCAGGGTTTGTTCATCAAAGGGTAGCTATACTCCCATATGCTAAGCATTGAAGAAACCAAACGTTTCGATTTTCAAGCTAAGTCTGGGTTTTTATTATTTTAGGACTCATTATAAGAAAGTTTGATTGCAATGTAAAAAATATTAAAATTTTTGAGTATTGTATGATTTTCAAACAGGTATCAGATTAGGCAAAACAATGTGCTTCAAGTCAGTTATCCAACAGTTTCTCCAGGCCCGTCATTTAGGGGAGTCAATTGCCCCCCCGACTTTGAGAAATAAATGTATTTACATATAAGTGGGCTTGGTTTTTGTTGTTTTCTGGGGAAATTGTGTTGTGTTTTTACCCTTTGCCCCCTCCCCCCCCCCCTGGAAAAACTTGAAATGACGTCCCTGAGTTTTTCATGCCATGGAATGGACACCTTGAAAAATATTACGGAAACTTTCAAAAGCAAAAATAAAATACATTCCTATACTAAAAACAAAACTGTACATTTAATACCAGTATATCTACAATAAAAGGTTTCAAAAATATACAACACACACCATAACTAATTTAAAAGCACCCAATACAAGCGAAGTATGTATACATATAAAATTTCATACTGAAGAACTTGAGCAATGAAGGCACTCTTTCACAAACATGAACAGTTAGGTAAGTACTGGGGTATCTGCTGTGCAAGATCAGTTGGAAGGATGACAAAGCTAGAACAAAAAAAGTGAGTAAAAATTGAAAGAAATTGATTAAAATATAAGTAAAAATGTCAGCAATCTTATTATTGTGCTCAAGAAATTATTTTGAAATATTCGTATTCATTATAAACTTTTTAAGTGATGTGAAATGATAAATACAGTGAAGGATTGTTCTGATAAGCATGAAATTGATAGTTGGCTGAAATAAGTTATTTTAAAAAGCATTTTTAGCATTCAACATACAGCACATGTGTAACCATTTGAACGAAGTCATGTATATACATGTAATATACGGAAAAATATTTGCATTTTTATGCAATCCCCCCCCCCCTTTCTTTTTTGAGCAATCATGAATTGCTAGTTATTTTCATTTTCGACCTTAGTTGCCATGTCGTTCCTTTATTAGATTGAACCCGGAGTCTGCCATTGTGTGGGTGCTGTGTGCTCCACCTCTGTGGATGTCCACCGTTACCTGCTTCTTTGTGAGGTGGGGCCAGGGCTCGCCGATATATATCACGATATACATCCAATATTTATTTTGAAAACATTATGATATTTTGATATTTTTATTAAAAGTTATATTAATGATACTAATGATATTAATTTATTATTAAAATAATCAAAAGTAATCCTCTATTTATTTGATATATGAATGCATCATTAACATAATATAATTTAGTAATACAGTTATTTTCTATTTAGTACAAATAAAATTATTAGCAATATGACAATTTTAATATAGATTAAAAGAGCCAAATGAAATGTTAAACATTGATTAGAAAAAGAAAATCTAAATATCCAATACAATATTATATACTGATATTGGTGATGCATTATTTTATATTTTATTTTAATAATATAAAATTATCACATTCCACAAATGATTGTAAATATTCATATGAGAATATAATTGAAAGTATGTAAAGTATGTATGTTTTTACATATTATGTTTTTATATTTTATTTTTATAATATAAAATTATCACATTCCACAAATGATTGTAAATATTCATATGAGAATATAATTGAAAGTATGTAAAGTATGTATGTTTTTACATAAAATGTATATTTAGATATAGATAATGAAAGGATGATGTGGAACTTTTGCATTTAATAAGAGCAGCTCTCTTTGTTTCCTAAATAGTACACAAAATTCAAAAGATTGTCAAAGAAACTTGATCACTCAAGAAACTTGGTTTGAATATTCATTGCAGTTTTGTGAAATCATGCGTGCTCTCAAGCGGAACTCTCCACAAGACATCCCATTATGCTGTTCAGTTTTGGTCTACTTATCTTAAGAAAAAATATTAATTTATTGGAAAGGGTACAGAGAAGGGCTACAAGGTTAGCAAATGAATTTTCCACTTTAGACTATGATTCCAGACTTAGAATGCTTAACATGTATAGTTTTGAGTAAAGGAGAATCAGAGGGGACATGATTCAGTTGTTTAAATTTATCAAAATGAGAGATGCTACGGGGTTAGATTTTTGCACGGAAAGCAGGACAAGGGATCATTGTTTTAAGCTGGTTAAATCTCAGGCTAATCTGGAAATTCAGAAAAATTACTATTTTAGCAGGCTAGTGGACACTTGGAACAGTTTATTGGAAGAGGCAATAACTAGTAATGGAGTAGATAGCTTTAAGAGGGCCATTGATCTTCATTTGGTGTTTATAATTTGACTAGGACCTGTCCAGTTGGGTCTAGAGCCTGTTGATGGTCGTCGCATTCGTATTTGATACAAACTTCCTGCTGCACAAATAATGGCTTAAATCTCAGAATATCAAGGTGAAGAACTGGCATGCACTCAGCTCACATCTCAATCCAATAAAGAACATCTAGAAATCATATCACATTACTTCTATAACAAAAGGAAGCAGTATTACTCAATAAAGAGCTAAAATCAGTGATTAAGAGCAACTGGGTCTTATTTGCCCCTAAAACCTCCCATAATTTTGTTATCAATTGAAAACCGTATATGTCTTTCCGTCAAGTGCTATGAAATCACTAGAGAATACCGAAGAACTTTTGTGTGGGTGACATGTAAATATTTTGTTTCTATTAAAAGTTTTTACGACATAACAGTTTTTTTTATGAATTATTAATTAATTTTTATGAAGTTTTTCCAAATTTGATGAATGATTTTTCAATGTATTTGATTTGATACACTACAAATTTCAAAGCATTCTGCCGTATATGTTTCAATTTATTTTAGATTTAGCTTGTGCTAAAACTTTTCCACAGTAATTTCAAAATATCCAAATACTTTTTCAGCAAAGTAAAACAATACAAAATTAAAAATTTATTTTAATGTTTTGGAATTTTTTTTAAAGAACATACAACTCTTCTCTCTGAAAGTGAATTTCTTTTTGCAAATGAAACAGAATGATTCATGAGGAAACTTTTAAATAATTCTCAATACTCAAAAACAGATTACAAATTTTTTTATAGAAATGGAGGAAAATATGAAAGTAGTTTGGTAGAAGGATGTTTTAAATATTTAATCATATGAAGAAACATTCAGGCAACAAAAGAAAAAATTTGAAATTACCTTTGAAATTACAATGAATGAATTGTTTTATGATCACGATGTGGCTTTAACTTATCCAAGTTGTCCCAATACTTTGGCAGAAATGTTTCTGCAATTAATTTGAACCATGGGGTAATTTTATATCCTTTGTTCTTGACTCCATCTAAAAAAGAAACAACTAAATTGAAATGGGATGAATTTTATGAAAAAAAGACAAACGAAAACAAACGTCATACTAAAATAATTTATGAAAATATATAAAGCATTTGCTTTACAATGTTTATTATTACTTCTATAACTATAGTGTAGATTGTTGACACAGACAAATTTATGGTTTAAATTTAAAAAGTAAAAGAATGAAGGAATTAATCAGACACTGATTATACTTGTAAGCATAACTTTAAATCAGGCCAATCATTTGGAGCATTAGAAAATGATCAATTGCCCCTATTCTAGATTTTACAGCCATAATGTAATTATATATCTAAATAGGGTCTGGAAAAATCTAATATCTTAGGCACCACGGAAAAACACTAGGCTCCAAACAAATAATTTCTCAATGGTTATACGAAAATTCAATATAACATCTCTTCTGAAAGATCTAGTTGCCAAAGTAGGTGTCCTAATCGCCTGGGCTTAGTCGTACCCTGCATATGTGTATGTATTGTTATTGTTTCCTATAAAATGCATTGAAGAATACAGGACCCTTAAACACATGGAAAATTTTGAAATGATCAGCCTGCAAACTGTTGTCCTTAAAAATTGAGAAGTAATATGAATAAAAATAGAAATAAAAACCAAAGTACGTAATATGTAATTTAATTTTTTTTTTTTTTTTTTGCAATGCAATAAATGAGAGGATTTTAAAAAGATAAAAGAAGTGAAAATTTGTTTGTATAAATTATTTTATATGAGAGTTATTAAGTAGAAAAATATGTAACAAAACTTACAATATTCTTACAAAACAAGCTCTAAAAACTTATTGTATTTATACGAAGAATAAATAATGATGTATTCTAAATAATGAAGAGATCTTTTTCCTTTTTCATACTACTTACAGGTTTTGTAAGGTATCTATTCATAGAGTATAACAATAAATGTTAAAATTAGTAATTTTTAAAAGATTTATCCAAAGTTTTCAAATAACAGGTAAAACAAGGAAACAATCACTACATACCGAAGCATAGAATGAGCTGATTTATCAGGTTAGAATTTATGAGAAAAACGTGAATCATGCACCTTTTACCTTAAGGATCATTCCTTTAATGAAATAGTGTTGATCAGATGCTAAATGTGTATAGTATTTATAAAATGGCGACGAAACAAGAAAAGCATTTTTTCTAATGGGTTACAATTTGCTGATATTCATCTGTTCTTGCAGTTTTTGGGGGAGATATTAATGACCTTGTTTATGTACCCTCACTACCAAAAGTGTTGAAAGGAATTAAGGGCAGCATCTACCCAGCAGTAATCATGAACCAGAACATTAAAGGGGCCAGTCCTGGACACTCTCAGGACATAACATGACACAAACACAAAAAATAATCTCTTTTCTTGTTTTGGCGACATTTAAAAAATACTGCAGTTGTATTAGTACCTGGTTAACACAATTTCAAATTCCTCATAATTTCACGTGTAATACATTTGGCTTTATAGCATTTAGAAAACAAATGAATCATGTATGGTAACCCTACATAATATTACTTTGTGGTAAAACTTATTATTCTAATGTAGTATACACATTTGCATGTAGGTATTCTCTTTTGATTAACTTGTACAAAGGTCTCAAGCGCCAACCTTTAAGAAGCCATTTGTAGAGCATTTGTTGTGATCTTGAGGACTATTTTAAAAATTTAGGAGCGATTTTGTATTGAACATAAAAACCATTTTTACTAAACTAAAACTACTTATGTATATTGGTATATGAATTTTGTTGATCATCTAAAACACTAATATAAAAGTAATTACTTTTAACTTGTTCAATGTTTAAAAATATCCAATGTTTTATTCAAGTCATGTCTTTTTGATTTATTTGGCGAATTGTTTTGAACTTTAACAGGACTTTTGGTGGAATTTAAAAGGTTGGGGAGCACATTTGAATTAAAGAATATGATAATTTTACTTTAGAATGCTGGAGTGAATTTAAATTTATTCAGTTGACTTCTTGCACAGGCATCGCCTTTTGGGTACTGCTAGTTGATAATAAATAAGCCATCATGTTCCTGCTTTACTGGGATACATCATTAGGGAAAAAATATTGACATTAATTAGGAACTGTAAGCTTAATCATCAGTGCAGTACAGCAACTGGCATGAAATTAAGCTAGCAAAATATTGGGTTTTATCAACAAGTCTATTTCACATCATCCTTAAGAAAGTCATTGTCTATCTCGATTCTGAAGAATGGTAAGACCTCATTTGAAGTGTGCTGTTTAGTTTTGATCTCCTTGTCTTAAGAAAGATATTAATTATTGGAAAGAGTTCAAAAGAAATATATTAGGTTAATAAATGGATTTCCAAATGTAGGTTTTGATTAAAGGAATAAAATGCTTGAGAGATAAAATCCAGTTGTTTGAATTTTTTTAAATGTTAATGGGCTAAAACTCTGCATACAGATAGCAAAGCCAGGGATAATTATTTTTGGCTTTTCAAATCTCAAGTTGGAACTAGGAAAAATAACTACTTCAGCTCTGTTGTAGGCATTTGGTATAGACTATGGCAAGCAGCTGTTACTTACAATGGGGTGAATTGTTTTAAGACGGCTCTTTATCTTCATGGGTGAATGGCAAACTGACTATGAGAGGCCTAGCTGGTCCCAAAGCAGTTGCTCACTGTCACTTTTGTCTAATTTTGTATAACTAAAAATCTGATAATTTCGTAAGACAGGCATAACTTCCTAGTACACCAATGGACCGGAAGTAGGCACAGTGGCTCTCACCCCACTCCACCCCATTTCTTTATTTTCAACATTATATGTTTGCTAAACACAGTTATCTTAAAGTCTTGAGAGTCATAAACATCAGCAGAGCACCATACATGTCATAACACATCTGAATTCTACATAAAGCTCCAGGTTAGCAGTTGCTAGTCAACAACAGGGACCATTTCACTGAAAATGGATACCAAAAAATGACGCCCCAGTAGCCAAAAGTGGTGAGCATTGTTCGACTTTGAAGTAAATATACATATTATCGCTATTTGAGTACTTCTTTTGAGTTTCTAGTAAGTGTTACGCTGGTTTTGTACAAATTATTATTTTTTCATTGTTTATTTCAAATTGAATATTTTCTATTTAAGTAACAGAATAGAGGACTTCTAACGTTTTTGCATGTAATGGTCCCTTTTTATGATCGCTTTCATAAAAAACAAGTGGGTAAAGAGTATGTTATTGCGTTAAAAATTGATTACAATTACGAATTTCCTGAAAAAATCATCGTGTCAGACGAGAGAAATTTTCTGGCAAATAAACAAACCAAGCCAACATGAGTCCACAAATTTGCTTTGATTTAGCTATATTACCTATATTTGTATGGTATTTTTTAAAAATGTTAAACATTTCCTTTTGTTGATTGCTTACATTATCATACATTAAAAATATAATTCATTGAAATTCTGTGCGTTATTTTTGTACAGTATCATAATTTCTTAATTTTGTGTGTACACTGCATGTTCACCTTTCCATCCTATTGGTGGTCAAACAGAAACTGCAAGCCAAATGTTCAGTCATAATTAACAAATTGTTGGAATTAAAGGGGAGGAGGCTGTGCCCACTTCCGAACCACTCGGTAGATCACGGTGGAAATAGTTGAATTTAAATTCAACTATTTTTTACGACATGAAATCTTGTCAAAATAATAGATTAGACACTGCCATACCAGCAAAATGCTCAACAGTAAACATGGTCCTGTCACATACCCAGAAATCCTTTGAGATCATCTCTAGCAACATAGACACACTCCTTCACTTCGTTGGGGTTGGGGTTGAGATCCACATCCTTCTGAACCACCAAGACGTAATCAATCTCTCTTTCTCCCCATTTTTGATCCGAAGGGGCTGAGTATAAAATGCGAGTCATGTACAGAAAATCTTCAGCAGCAATCTGAAATTTGGTAAAACAGATGTGTTTTCGTAATTAACTCAATATAAGAAATTATTATTATTATTATTATTTTTTTTTTTTTTGTATTGCCCTTCAGCTTATCCTAAATGATTCTGATGGGAAAGTTTTAGGAATTTCTGGATTTGAGCTCCCAATTTACCAAAAGTTATCCCATCCCATACACAAACTAATTACTTAAAACGATTCACTTTTTTTTCTTCCTACACTAAAAGTTATATTCAAACAGGTTTTTCCTATTCTGACCAAAGTACACAAAGAAATAGCAAAATAAAAGTCGAAGGAAAAAACGTTGCAAAAACACACTATTTTTAATTTGAGAGTACTTACAAGCAACTGATTTCATCATTAACAATTACTTTTGGAGAATTTCGATTTTGTTGTAGCATATTGTGAATTCTTAAAATTTTACTAGTAAGAATCTTCCAAAATTTTCAACACATAAAATATTTGAATTTGCTTTGACACATTGTTAATTGCATAAGATATTCAGCACAGACAGCAATGTAAACCACCAGAGTAACTTGTCTTCTGTTTGAGTTAACCTTTTGGATCCGGGCTGTTCATATAGAATTTTTTCTTTCGGCCCAGGTAGTACGACAGTTGAACCACAGATTTATTTTCCATTAAAAAGAGAAGGTACAAACTGTTGTACTAGATATATCACCGTATGAAACCTTGAAAAAATCCACGGCTCCAAAGGGTTCGAGTGAAAATTTCAACCCCGTCCTCTAAAGAAAAAAGACTTATGGTCAGGGACGTGTCGAGGGGAGGGTGAGTGGGGTGAGACTACCCCCCCCCCCCCCCAGACATTTTGCCTTGTCGGCAATTTTAGCAAATCAGTCGTAAAATTTTGAAAAAGTATCCTAACATGATATGCGACACATCGAATTAAAAAAATTAATAAATAAATTGCAGTTTTTTAAGTGGAACAAATCGGCATTTATACGCTTTTGCTCATATCGGCTTCTTTTTTTTAAATAGCTAATGAACGTTTAGCGAAGCTGAGATGACACAATCCCCTAGGGGAGTAATAAAATCACCAAGAAGCACAGAGACCACCTAACCCTGCACAGAGACGGTCCGTGCTTTACCATCTCGTTAGGGCTCCCTTTCACTTTGAACTGTTAATGCTATCTTGTTGAAATAGGATATGATGCCTCTGTGTGGGGTCTGGGACATGGTCTCACTTGGTTATGATCTGTCGGTCAGACTTTAAGCCTTAGGACATCTCTCAATGGTCTTAACTGATGCCCGCTGATGTCTTCTCTTCAAATCTGAAGGGATCTTTATAATGCACGGGGAGGGGTGGGGGTTGTTAACAGTCTTTTTGTGTCTTATGAGCCTGTCTGAGGAAAGATTACTTTCGTTTCTCCTTTTCATGTGCAGTAGGAAGAGGCGCCAATTCGCCGTTCGTACGGCACTACTGAAAAAGCCTAGGCCCTGGAGAGAGCCTTCCTTTCATCTTGTTTTCTTTCTCTTTTTTTATTCATTTGTCTTTTGTTGCGTATGTTTTCAACCAATTAGGTAAGTTTTGGAAGCCTAGGATTTTTTTTTTAAAGGAAGAACTAGTCATTCGCTCCATCGTTATCGTTATGCATAGTGTTTTAATTCCTGACTTCTAATCGTGCGTCTGGATAATCGTACTTTGTTCTATGCTGGAAATTCAACGACGAGAATGAGGTAAGTGCAGCAGGTTTTAATAATTTATTTTTTGGAATTGTAATACATTCAGTTAGCTACATATTACTTGTAGGGGCGTTACAAACTTGAATTTTGGGTAAGGCGAACTTTCAATTTGCCGAATAAAATTCCAAATTTTACAGAATGCTAAAATGTAAAAATCCTAATTGTTCCCTAATTGTTTTGAAGTACAACTCAGAAATGAATGCAACAATAACGAATTCTGTATTTCACCAAGTAATAAAATACAAGCATGCATACATACATGGGGCTAATAGGAGACTTTAAGGCATTATTTAAAAAATATAGGATTGCACTCCTCACTCCAAATTCGCCAAATTGTTAAACAAAATTTGTCACATAGGGAAATTATGGATCACTGTGACTAATTAACAATAGATGGGTGTACTATACTATTACTTGATGATCTAAGTTTCATCTTACCTAAAGAACAGCCTTTTTACGAAAATTAGTTCTTTTTTAAAGGAAAGCTTAGCAATTTGAAATCTCTATATAAAGTGGCTTACACTGGAAGGGTCTATTCCCAGTTCAATTCCCAATCTTCTTTGAGCAGCTCTTTTAACGCCAAGAGCTTTGATTTCTTCTAGTTCAGAGGCAATGAACAGGGGATGACTGCAGCATGTATTTGTGTAGTAACCTAATTTAAAAAGAAACTAGTTAACATCATTATGAAATGTGGAAACAGCATTTATTTACAAAGCTATGCAAGCAATAACTCAACACAACTAAAGAATACTTAAAAATGAACATTTTGAGTATTCAAAGAGTTGTAAATGAATGAGAAAGATATCACAACTGCATAAAGACATTTCAGAAAATCATATACTTAGATGTTACATTATAAATTAATGACTCACTCACAATTAAAACAGATCTCTTATGATAGGATATCTCACCAATTAAAATAGCAACAAATTTTGAGAGACAATAAAAAAAATACAATGCAAAATAAAATATTATGTCCTCACAAAAAATTTATTTTTATAACAGAATCCAGAATAAAACTAACTGAATTACAACAGCTGTTTCATGTAAATAGAAACCTTGTAGTAGCAAGTACAAATATGCATATGTGCTTTACTTGTGTTGGTTATTGAGCAAAATATTCTTTTAAAATATTAGCATGCTATATTGTTGCACATTTATACACATATACATACTTTTGAAGTAGCAACAAATATTATGTGTGGTACTCAAAATATAAGTTTAAGCTTCTAATTATGGATTACTGATTTAATTTCAATGTTGTTTTATAGTTTAATTTCAGTGCTTTTTGAAATCTCTGATTGCTTTCCTTGAAACACTTTTGAACTGGTGAAAAATACGTTTGGAAGTTTTTAATGTACACATTGGTTATTTCCGAGGGTCACGGCACAAACAAGGCAAAAAAGTAACAAAAATAACATTTTCAATGGACCTTTGCCCCCAAAGAGTAGATTCATTCTCCAAATTATTTATGCTAACATGTACCTAGTATCAATTAGTATCCATATTTAAACAAACTGGCATGGGTCACTCATTGCTTTTGGAGCAAAGCGATCATACATTTGTTACAATATATTCAAGAGTCACGAGCTTTAAACTTCGACCTGTACTCAGGGACAAACAAATCAGATTTTCAAAAAAAGAAACTTCACTTTTTCTTATAATGGTATTCCAAACACAACCTGAAATTTTTAGGAAAATTAAAGACACTATCAAAAGTGTGTCCGACTTTTTTAAAAAAAGTGGCTCTTAAAATTTCTTCAAAAGGCTCTATGCTATAGCCCCCAGTTTGGAAACTTCAGCATAACAGACTTTTAACACCACAATGTCTTTTAGGCTAATTTCATTTAAAATATTCATTACACATGGTAAGTTAAGTATTAATTTAAAAACAAGCTTTCAGTGTGTAAGAACAAACCGTTTTTCTTGGCCAAATATTAAAACATCAATAATAAAATACCGGGAGATATTTCTATAAATTTTATTAGTTTTAGTATAACTTTAATATTTCAATGGTTCCGCTTCTCTGTGAAAACTGGGCAAATAATGTTTTTTTCAGACAGTAAATCTGAAGTCTGACTTAAATGGATGATAACGCTGATTATGTGCACCTGACAGCATCTTGGACACAAAAGTATTAATGCTTCAAAACTGGGTAGAAACAAACCTGGAAAAGTAATTTTGGCATCAGATCGCTGCTGCAGCAAGAGTTCTCCTTTTGAATTGAAAAGAAACACACTGAAGGCTCTATGTAGTAAACCTGAAAAAGAAAACAGTTTGTGAGGAAAAACAGGTATGAATAACAAGAATTCTTTATGATGCATAAGTACAACACTCAATATTTGAAGTATATAACAGTAAAAAAAGATTTCTTATTTTTCTTAAACTTCATAAGACAAATACAATTATGCAAACCAATTGATACTATTACAAATAAGAGACAAATTTCTCACATTAGTAGCTGTAAATAAAAGTTGACGAAATAAAAATGGAAACTTACCTATAAAACAACACAATTTTTTATTCCCTCAAACAAATTCAAATTCCTTCATTTGTTATGCACAAAATTTAATCAATTTCTAAGCAATAGTTCCGCTACTACCTAACTTTTAAGTAGGGTCGTTTAATTTTGGACTAAGTGCAATTTCATGTCCGATCCATCCCCTTGTTGAAATCGCCATTTCTGTTTTTAATAGTATTTGGCATGAAGAACACATATGACAAGGTAGTAATAATACAAATTTTATATTTTTGTTTAAAAATTTGTTCTAACTACAGAGCTGTAAAAAAAACTTAAAACGGGGCGAAAAAAATGTAAAGTCTACACCTACAAATGATTTCAACTTGTCTCTTAATTAGAATAGAATAAAAATACAAAAACCATTGTAAAGTAATAGAATAGAGCTTTCTATTGATGTATAACATGACTGTCTTATGACAGCTTTAAGTTTCATGGACACATGGTTTCATACACCATGACCTTCAACATTACGGATCTCAAAACACGCCTCCTGGAAAAAATTTTAAAGAAATATATTTTATGACTCTTGTATTATTCTTTCACCAAACCAAAAAATTAGGCTGAAATTGTAATCAAATGCTGTAAGTAATGGATTGACAAGACAAGTACAGAGAAGTGCAGATGCCTTGTATATGGTGAAGGAAGAAATGCAAAATTAATTTCTTCAAAGACCTAACAAGTATCCCTCCTTATTAATCAACTAAATGATTTTAAGAGGACATGTGGGTGCATGAAATTGATAAGTGCATTACTCTTTCACAGCTTTTAGAGATACTACCAATCCTCAATCTACCAATGACCAACACAGAATTTGTATTGGCTTTGAAAAAAACTAAAATCAGGACACAAAAGCACAAAAATATCAGGGCAAATATCAGCACAATTTTAATATTTTTTTTTTAAGAGTGTAGTTTTCATATTTGCCGAAACATATATAATAGTGGATTCTCTCTGTAATTATCTTCAGAAATCACAATGAAAGGTACATCATCAGATGCTGTAATCAAGTTTATTTGGTGTTTTTCTTTTCTTTTACATACACAAAAAAATATAAACTAATTTTTAGAAAAAAGAACTAATTGATAAAAGTTCAGACTAGAAGACACACTTGCGACTACAATGCTTCAACGTCAGTAAATTTCAGTATTTTTACTGAAGTAGTTTTAGGTTTGTACAACTTAAATTTAGAGCAATGTTTTACACAAGTTTGGCAAGAAACGAAGCGCTAGAAGAGATCTTACAGTAAAACTTTTGTCCCTCAAAATCAACACAAAAAAGCTGTACCTACATGGAAAACAAATTTCAGACTTCCACGCATCTATTTTTAAAATGGCATAATACCAAAATCGGGGCTTTGTTTTGCGGAGTGTGGCCATCGATTTTGCAACCCTCTATTCCAAGACTGCCAAATTAATTAACATTTTTGGCTAAAAGTAAACACGATTTCATTCCAAATACACCAGAAGCTATGCAACAATGTTCGGAGAATTTAGAGATGATAAGAACAAGAAACATCTTCCAAAACTGTTCACTTCGTGCAGAATTATCTTTCTCAAAAATCAATCTAACGAATTTTTAACGATTTTGATTAATTTAAAAAAAAAAAAACACTTCATTAATGTAACGTAACATTATTTCAATATTACAATCGGTTTCAACAACATTCTGAAGGTATCAAACAACTTTCCATACGATAACCTAGTTTTGAAAAAGAAAAAACAGCAAAGATAATTTTCGAAAAAAAAGCTTCCAATCGTCTTTCACCTTGATGCAAAAGAATAAAACATGAAGAAAATAATGAGACAACGCTGCAATGTGTTTTAATGAAAGAAAAAGGTTTCTGTTGAATTTCAAATCAGTCAAAACAAGCAGCACTGTGTCCACAAGACAAGGCAAAGAGTTTAATGCCTTCGGGTCGGTTTCAATTCTAACAGTTGCAAACCGTTAGAAAACGTAAACAATATCAAAATCAGCGCCACTCTAATGAAAAAAAAATCGCTTCCTAGGGCTCATTGTTGATTCCACTACAAGAGAAGGTCAGTCGTCAAGGTCAGATCGACGTTGATAAAAACTTAATTCATTACAAGGTCAAAAAAATTATAAACCAAGATGCAATACACCGCCAACTCGTTCATTTCGATCCGTGGACTGCAGTTTCGGGCTTATTATGCCCTCATCAGCATGGAATACAAAAGTAAACGAGTTGGAGGCAAAAATCCTCTTATAGAGCAAAGAGAGCCGAAAAAAACTGGTAGCTAATGTGAAATTAGTATTCCAACGAGCGATCGCACATGAGAACGATTCAACTCGAAAATTTTAAAGCAGAGTTCGGGTATAAAGCAGTGAATAACCGCCCCTAATCAAGGGCTAAGGCAGAAACATGCAATACACCGCCAACTCGTTCATTTCGATCCATGGACTGCAGTTTCAGGCTTATTATGCCCTCATCAGCATGGAATACGAAAGTAAACGAGTTGGAGTAAAAAATCCTCTTATAGAGCAAAGAGAGCCGAAAAAAACTGGTAACTAATGTGAAATTAGAATACCAGCGAGAGCCCACACATGGGAACGGTACAACTCGAAAATTTTAAGGCAGAGCTCGGGTATAAAGCAGTGAATAACCGCCCCTAAGCAAGGGCTAAGGCAGAAAAAGAGGATTTTTGCCTCCAACTCGTTTACTCTCGTATTCCATGCTGATGAGTACATAATAAGCCCGAAACTGCAGTCCATTGATCAAAATGAACGAGTTGGAGGTGTATTGCATGTTTCTGCCTTAGCCCTTGCTTAGGGGCGGTTATTCACTGCTCTATATAAACCAAGAGTTAAAAAGAAGTGAAGAAAAGGTACAACAACAATGTTGAAACGAACAAATTTTCATTTGTAAAACTAGTTTGATTCACAAGTTTTAATTTATTTTTATTCTCATTTTTTTACATTTATATTGCTAGAAGAAAGTTTTTCTCTTCAAACTTTTTTCAAAAAACCTGTCACCTTGTCAAAATATGTATGAATAATGCGCCCGAAAAAAAAATTTTTAACAGCAATAATGTAAAACATCGACAGAAAATATGTAAAGATTATTTTTTCTTCCCCCGCACACAAGCACAAAATTTCATTAGATGCACGTACTTGCGCATAAGCGCATTTTATTTTTCGGCAAATTGCAATCTCCCCCCTCCAAAAGATTTAAGTTTTAGGCGTTCCTGATTGTTTAGTAGCTTTCATTAACACCTTATGCAAGTGACAAGCTTAAATGTATTTTCATCGCTGTCACTACGGTTGAAGAGAGAATGTGGGTGCAATTGTCGTTGTCGCAGTTCTTAGACAAAAAGAAACTGAAACAAAACAAGAAAGTAAATGTACGTAGACGATTTCACACGGGACGTATATTAGGAAAGTTACCAAACCAGCCGACCTACGTAATCAACATACGAATCAAAGTCAAGAGGAGCAGATGGAGGAAGTTCCTAGAGATGACCTTGTAGAATACATTACGGATAAACTGTTATTACCCGCCAGGTATATGATGCGTGCCAACTCAAACATAACAGGATAGAAAAGAAAGAAAAAAGAACCGGGCTAAAATTTGGGGAGCATAGGCATTTTTCCACTGGATTGAAACGTTTATTCTTAAAAATATTGTTAAAATCAATTTTGGTGAGAATAAAGGTTAAAGAAAAAGGACATGAAACTACAAAAGCTGCAGTTGATCTGAATTGTATTTCAAAACATGTTTGTCGCACATTTTTGGCATTTTGTCAAAGACTTTCTATCCCCATACTAACAATGTAAAGAAAATAAAAAACAAAAGTATGATCATCAAAAATAAAGCCAAAGAGTACATGCAATAGATATAGGACACCTGTTCCAAATAAATATTTTTTAATAACAATGCTTCTTTCGCGTCTCAACAAAATTTGACATTTTTAAAAAAGGAAAACGTTTACTAATAGAAAAAAATGGCCAGAACTTGTGAGAAAACCTCATGGACCTATTTATTTACATCAGGGGTTCCCAAAGTAGTCCACAGGGACCCCCAGGGGTCCCCCGTAGTTTGAAAAGGGTCCATACAAATGAAAGAAAAATTTGGGGGTCCAAGAGATACAAATAGGGGTCTACGAGACAGGATCATTTGCAAAAAATCTGCGCAACAGCCTGCATCAGTTGCTACAATTTGTAACAAATGCAATAAACAAAATTCGTAATTATACTTAACAATGTACATTATTTGCGCATTGCGCAGTTGTATGAAGAAAATGATGAGAACTTCATTAAATTACTTTTTCACTTTACAGTAAACCATGCACACTTCAAAGTACACTTGATGTTAAAAGGATTATGCTTGGCAAGGATTTTATTATTATTATTTTAAAAACTTTTTGGCACTGATGTCTTTGTAGATTATGCATTATGCACATGTTTTAGGACTTTGAAAAATCGATGTTTTACAGGAAGAGTTAATTGGAATAAGCACTAATGAAGAACTTATGATAGAGTTTAGGAAAGGGTATAGTTTACTTATGATACAGTTTAGGAAAGGGATATGTATTTCTGTCTCCAGAAATACATATCTATAACTTATCCAACCTTTGGAATATCACAAGAAAATTTCAGTAAGCTTTTACATCTTCATATATCGTGCAAATGAATTTCCAATCACAAATTTTCTCAAAAAAAAAAAATAAATAAGAAACTTTTTTTTTTACCCGTGTGTACCGTACCCGTGTGTTATGTGGTCCGTTTTTACGCTCGCGAATTTGTAGTTCTCGAAATGGAGCAAGAAAAATAAAGTTTTGCTCTTCATTTCTTCTAACGCTATTGCATTTAGTATATGATGATTTTCTAGTGCTACAGTGCGTCCCAAAGTTTAGAGACAACAAGGTTTCCAAGTTTTACGAGAGAAAAAAAGAAACAACGATTTCAACACAACTTAGAATCATGAAAAATATCCATACAATAATAATATTTTTTATTAATTTAATTATACAATCACAGATTTTGTGATAATAATTAAAACTCAAATTTTACTGTCCCAAAAATTTATAGACAGCTCATTATATTCATTTTAACATTCAAATTTTTAATCCGTCTTTTCTAATAACTTCAAAAACACGATCAGGCATACTTAAAACAAGATTTTGAAGAACTTCTGGCTTTAATGAAAACCAACTACGTTCAATTTGCAGCCTAAGATCTTGAACTGTTGTAAACTGTCTTCCATTAGCATATACATCTCTCGCTAGTATTCCCCAGAGGTTTTCTATTGGGTTTAGGTCAGGACTCGGGCTGGCCATTCCATAACATTTACTTGGTTTTGTCTAAAACATTGCATTGTTGAATTAGACGTGTGAATGGAGCAATTGTTTTGCTGGAATAAACATTCGTCCCTACCTAGCAACTTTCCAAATGTCAATAACTGTACATTAAGAGTTATCTGATAGTCTTCGGAGCATTGGCGACCTTTCAAAAAAACAATATCGGTTATTCTATTGAAAAAAAATGCTCCCCACACCATGAGTGAACCTCCTCCTTGTTGCCTGCTGAAAAAGGTTCTGGATCACCTTTTTCAGCGCCCCTGGGTTCTTTGCAATATCGTACTAGTAATGTGCCCAACCATCCGGGCCACCTAAATTGAACTTTTTATCATCACTAAAAATAACACTTAACCATTTATTTGTCCAATTCATATGACTACGAGCCCACTGAACACGAGCGTTTTTATGCCGACTTGTTAACCTCAACGAACGACGTAATTTGCGATATTCAAGAAATGCACTTGCCTACAGCCATAGATGTACTGTTGATTTTGAACGGACCGTGTTGACAGATTCTGGGTCGAAACTAATTTCAAAATCTCTCTGTCTTGCTTTTTAGTTGTTTTCTTTGGTCATCCAGAACGAAATTTTGCTGCAAAACTATTACTTTTTGACAAGATTTGATAAACACCAGCCATACTGCGTCCAAATTTACGTGCAATGTCCACTACTTTCCAACCATGAGCTTTCAAACGATAGATTTTCAAAATTTCTGTTTTAGAAAACTGCACACAGCTGGGCATCTTGACCAATCTTCAGAAACGGAAACACGTGTTTGTTTTTATCTCGGAAAACTTGTGCGTCACAAGTAAATGACCTTGTAATATGCAAATTTTGAATACCAATACTTAAATCAGCTTTTAATAACGATTGTTTATATACTTTTGGGACAGCATTTTTTCGTTTATATTTTTTAAAATTAAATATATATTCAGTAAGAGTTGCTTAAGTGTTTTAATAATTTTTTGAAGTCATTAAATATTTGCATAAATAATTTCGGCTCTCTTACTCGTTTAACTAGCTTGTGGTGTCAAAAACGTGGTTGTCTATAAACTTTTGGGACGCACTGTATATTACAGAGGTACCATACCACTGATTTGAAGCTCTAAACCCTTTCTTTGATTTAAAAAAACAAAGAAAATGCGTCCCCATGCAATTTATTACTACTAAAATATTGTGACAAGCATTTATTAATGAATTTATAATTCTTGTTCTAATGTTAACCTAGTTTTTTCTTCAGATTATTTCAAAAAAAAAATCGATTAAGAGTCCCCCCCCCCATCTGAAATTAATCAATTTTGGTTTTGAAAATAGGAGGTGGGGGGGAGACACTTCCCTTATCTCAGACACACACCTTTCATTGAGATATGCCTTATAAAAAACATGCAAATGACATGACTAGATATTGAAGCAGGATATTTAATGAGAAAAGATGATTATTTCTATTAATAAACAAGTGCAAATGGTTTTAATTTTTTAGTGGTATAAATTTAAGTTTTTGAGACTTTCACACCCTAAATATTCCTGTATTTGTAGGAAAGCCCATTTGTAACAGTTCTTTTATTTTGTAAAAGATAAGTGATAAAAGTTTATAGCTAAAACCATCGTCGCTTCTTAAATATACACATTAAATATTACAATTCGGTTGATGATATTATTAATTGATATTGTTAATAATATTAATTATTAATCCATTTACATTGATTAAATGCAGTTCAAAACTTCAACTCAATAAATATATTTTACATGAATGAATGCATACATTATATATCAATCCCCGCATAAGAAATAAAATGTAAACATACAAAAACCCAGAAAAACCCGTAAAAGCCCAGAAAAAACCTGCAAAAACCCAGAAATACCCACAAAAACCCGGGTGGGTTGGGTTTTTGTAGAAAAACCCGGGTTTTTGCCAACCCTGATACTTTCCAATTTCTCCCATCCAAACTTAAATAATGAAGCGTATCTATCTATCTATCTTTCTACAGGGTTTTTCAAAAAAACGTTGACGAAATGACATGGCAGATCCTTCAGGCAATAAATATCGCAAGGATCAAATATCGCATTGGATCGTAGGATAGCAACTGTCATCGGGTGCCGCAACTACAGCTACTACAGAGCGTCTAAAATGCACGAAGAGAAATCTAAAATAATTCATAAAAACCATTACAGGGTTTTTTTGGTAATTTCTCAGATATTCTAATCAGTCTGGTAAAAGGGATTAAAAAATCGCATTGGAACAGTAGGTCGCAAATATCTGTAGAGGGAGTTAGAGCCACAGGATTTAGAGGCGTATAGTGATCGTCAGGGTCATGGAATTAGTCCACCGCAACTGTGGCTTCAACTCTCTCTCCTAACTCTCTGTTAGTAGAGAGTATATTAGAGATTACTACATTTGAGAAACAAGCTAATTACTTCCCCATTAATTTTCATAATGCAATACAAAGGTGTATTAATTAGCCTGAAAAACAAATCCAACATAAAGTACTTTTAAGTTTCAAAATTGCCTGATTGACAGAACGCAGAAAATTTTACTGCCAATTACTTCAAACTTTCCTTGGAAGTGGATCATAGGGATCCTAAAGAAGCATATATTTTTCATAATTTTCACACTTTTTTAAGTAATGGAAAATTGAGTTGTCCATATGTGCCCTTGTCCAGATGTACAGTACACCCCTCTCCCCCACTTGTATCAGTAGAGCGACAATCTGTAAATTAAAACTACCTCGATCTTGGATCAACTTTCATACTTACCTTTCCCCTCTTTCTTAAAAATTTATTTCATTCCTAAAAATGTTCACGTTTCAAAAAATTACTTTAAAAAATATTTCAGTAAACAAATTTCATGTTCGAAAATACTGATGTAAAATGATAGATATTACTGAAAGGAGAATTAGATGATGATGATTCAATATATATATATATATATATATATATATATATATATATATATATATATATATATATATATATATATATATATATATATATATATATATATATATATATATATATATATAATATATATATATATATATATATATTTTTTTTTCAAACTTTTAAATCAGAGTTAGCAGTACAATTGAATGAATATAACCCTATTCTTTCACTATTGTACAAAACAAACTCGATTTTTGGTGCACTTGTATCCTATTTATTTATTTTTTTTTTCTGGTAATTTTAGAGAATCCACAAATTGTGTCTTTTAATAAGAATTTGACTTTTCTAAAAATACTACTTTTAATCAAAACACTGCTGAAAGAATTTCAAACAATTAAAAAAAAAACTGAGTCAAATAATAAAAGGTAAGGAGGGTGCGTGAAAAAATTAAACGAAGTCGGAGTACCAACCTTTATTGATGTTTTCTAGCAAATGGCAATCCTTCTTTGTGCGGGGTCCAATCACGTTGTCGTTCTCATCTACGGCGATGCACATCTCGTCCAGCAGTTTTACTTGTACCGGATCGAAGTTGGACAAGTCCTCTTTGAAGCCAACTGAGCTCTGCACCGATCTGTCGAACATTCTCTGATTGCAGGCATGGGCATTTTTCAAGCTCCCCTTCACAAAACTGTGCATAGTAAAAATAAACAAGCAACTCACTCAAATGCGATAATATAGTAAATAAAATGATATTTTTGTTCTAAGAGTGTATTGCACCCGGTCCCTTTTTAGTATGTACAGAATATATCCTCCACTTCTTTGATTTAAGTAAAATTAGCACAAGCTGGAAGCTTCCAGAAAAGCAGAGTAAAATTCAAAACTTTTAGTTACCCTGTTTCAACAAGATAAAAAATAGCTTCATAATGGCATAGCTGCCAACGGTGAAAGCTGATATGCATAAAATTAGAGATAATTTACATGAATTGACTTAAACAACAATAACTTGACTGCAAAAGGTTTTTTGGGGATTTCTCAAATCAAGATTGCATAAGACGCAAAAGACTTAAATAACAATAACTTGACTGCAAAAGGTTTTTTGGGATTTCTCAAATTAAGATTGCATAAGACGCAAAATTCGGTAATTGATATTACTATTATTTTTCTTTTGAAGTTGAAAAACTGCAACTTATAGGTTTTCCAAAAGAGGTTTTAAAGTAGACATAAGTTTTGTGTCCTCTAATAAGTTAAATAAATACTCCTTGCAGCAGTGGCAAATTTAAGAAGTTCAGACAAAAATCGGTAACGTTTTACAGCACTTTTTGAAAAGCAAAAGCTTCTAAAAGAAGGATATTGACATATACATATCTTAAAAATGATGGGACAAATACTATTTTCATACTCGTGTGTGAAAAGATTTCGTTTTGGCGATCGTTAGAGTTTGACTGGAGAGACTTTTTTCTCAAATTCTAGTCTCTGAAAAATTCCTTCTTAGAGCTATCTTACAATCAATCCTAAGCAATATCCATTATGTAACAATGAAAATGCATCAAAGAAGGGATGGCCGGAAAAAGATGAAACTCGGTAAATAGCGAGAAACAACTACAAACAAATTTTCTTTATTTCAGAATAATATTCATAATACAGAGCGAGAATCGCAATAGCGTCGATTCAGTAGGCAGAAACACCTATACAGGGTGAGTTCGATCGAATCTGCAATACGAAAAGGGGTGATAGAAGAGCCCAAGTGGAGTATAGAACCACGCATTAGCGGTGTCAATTCGTAACCGTAACCGAGTTATGGTATATTTAAGGAAAATTCGCAAAAAAACAAAATTCTGAGAAAAAGACCAATTTCTGAAGTTCTTGTTGGGTCTACGCACAAAATAAGCACATATTTCGAAAGAGCAGAAAAAATCCTTTAAAATGACATCTTTTTCATCAAGATAGTCGCACTTTATAGCGAGTTACAAGCTTTCAAACACTGGACACTCAAAAATGAAATTTCATCAAACTTTTCAGTCAAAAATTTCAGAAACAACCGTATGAGCTACAACCGGTCAAATGCACCAAAAACTTTCCCATTTCACTAGCTTTCAGATGATACAACAGAAAATCATATTGGGCTTCAAGTTCAGCAGATATTCTGGCTTTTGTTTGAAACAGTATGAAAATCGTCCTTTGTCAGAATATGGAAACCAGCAAAGAGTCAGACTTTTATGTTCTAAATTTTCTATTTCATGTAAGTGTACTGGTTTATTTATTCAAGAAAAGGAAAATTTTATAACTAAATATTAAATTGTAACACTTTATTAAGTTAATAATCACAAGAGAAGATAACAACACGTAGAAACAAAGGCAGCATTACTTTAACGCGCTTTTGACAAAAAAAAAAATTCAAAATTAAATGAGTTACACTAACATCTATGAGTACATTTACATGTAAGCAATCCTCAAAATTTCCCAGAGCTACTGGAATTATCATCCCCCACACCGGATAGATGCCCTTGGCCTTTTAAGAGCAAAAACTACCGTCGCTCTCAATGAAATTTCATTTCTCACTTTTGCTACTGCTCCATCAAGCCAAATGCGCAAGTCCTGCAAACTGGTTGCATCTGAGCAGTAAACTGCTTGTTTCAAGAATCTCCAAACAAAGAAGTTCACTGGCGTCAGGTCTGGTGATCTAGGTGGCCAAGGAATAGGACCCAAATGACAGGATGAATGGACTCTATGAAATGAAATTTCATAGAGAGCGACGGTAGTTCTCGCTCTTAAAAGGCCAAGGGCATCTATCCGGTGTGGGGGATGATAATTCCAGTAGCTCTGGGAAATTTTGAGGATTGCTTACATGTAAATGTACTCATAGATGTTAGTGTAACTCATTTAATTTTGATTTTTTTTTTTTTTTTTTGTCAAAAGCGCGTTAAAGTAATGCTGCCTTTGTTTCTACGTGTTGTTATCTTCTCTTGTGATTATTAACTTAATAAAGTGTTACAATTTAATATTTAGTTATAAAATTTTCCTTTTCTTGAATAAATAAACCAGTACACTTACATGAAATAGAAAATTTAGAACATAAAAGTCTGACTCTTTGCTGGTTTCCATATTCTGACAAAGGACGATTTTCATACTGTTTCAAACAAAAGCCAGAATATCTGCTGAACTTAAAGCCCAATATGATTTTCTGTTGTATCATCTGAAAGCTAGTGAAATGGGAAAGTTTTTGGTGCATTTGACCGGTTGTAGCTCATACGGTTGTTTCTGAAATTTTTGACTGAAAAGTTTGATGAAATTTCATTTTTGAGTGTTTCCAGTGTTTGAAAGCTTGTAACTCGCTATAAAGTGCGACTATCTTGATGAAAAAGATGTCATTTTAAAGGATTTTTTCTGCTCTTTCGAAATATGTGCTTATTTTGTGCGTAGACCCAACAGGAACTTCAGAAATTGGTCTTTTTCTCAGAATTTTGTTTTTTTGCGAATTTTCCTTAAATATACCATAACTCGGTTACGGTTACGAATTGACACCGCTAATGGGTGGTTCTATACTCCACTTGGGCTCTTCTATCACCCCTTTTCGTATTGCAGATTAGATCGAACTCACCCTGTAGACTGCGATACACGATGCAATACATCAATGAGAACTACGCTTTAAGATGTAATACATCAATGTGCGTACAGTACAGTTTACAGTTGAAGTCCTGAGAAAGGGTTCTCCATTCCCTGTTAACTGCTCAAAACAATTAAAGGATATTGTAAGTTTCCCATAAAAAAATGGGTTTAAACATTTGTAACTTTTTTTTTTTTTTTTGCATAAAAGGGAAGAAGAGAGGAACAAATGTAAATTTTGCTCATTTCCAAACTTCATAGTATGCAAATTTTGAGTTTGACGTCGAAAACGACTTTTTAGCGGCAGCGAATGAAATTTCACTCTCACTTTAATATAAGATAAGGCAGAAAAGAATAATCGACGTTCTGTAAGAGCATTGCTCCGATGTATGCCATGTCTCAACGAAGACATTTGACCAATTCAGAAGCTTCTAGAGTTGTTGGCAGACTAGAGGGAGGTCAAACACAAGCCGAGGTAGCGGAAGCCATTGGAGTTTCTCAAAGTGCAGTTTCCAGGGTCTGGAATCGTTTTCTAGAGACTGAAAGTTCTGACCATAGATCAGGACAAGGACGTAGACCGACTGCAATGCCCAATGAAGACCGCTATTTAGTTTTAACGGCTCGGAGGCACCGAAATATGAGTGCCACTCAACTGCAACGACAACTTTGCTCGGCTACTGGCACCCGTGTTTCGACACAAACTGTCCGAAATCGACTCCACACCGTTGGCATGTATGCCTGTCGACCAATGGTGTGTGTCAAACTAAGTGCAAGTCACCGTCGTGCCCATAGAGAGTGGGCAACGGAGCACGTTAGTTGGGGAAGAAATGAGTGGCGCAATATCCTGTTCTCTGAGGAGTCCCGTTTTTCCCTTCATCCTGACAATCGGCGGGTTTTCCTCTGGAGGATATGTGGCACAAGAAATAATCCAGCATTTGTGCGCGAAAATGTCAGATTTGGTGGTGGAGGTGTGATAGTATACGCTGGCATTTTCATTGATGGTCGAACCGACCTCCGTATCTTCCGAAATGGAACTCTGACTGGTCATCGATACAGGGATGAGATCCTCAGACCTATCATCATCCCTTACGCTGCAGCAATTGGAGATGACTTCATTTTAATGGACGACAATTGCAGGCGGCATGGTGCTAACTTGGTGAATGATTTTCGTTTTGAAGAAGGAATAGTACATATGGAATGGCCAGCGTGTTCTCAGGATATGAACCCAATAGAGCATGTTTGGGACATCCTAGGAAGACGAGTGGCTGAACGCCTATCACCTCCAGAAACTCTCCAATCACTCAAAAGAGCTCTTCAGGAGGAGTGGGGCAGAATACCCCAGTCTCTCATTAATACCCTCATTGAGTCCATGTCTCAGAGGTGTTTAACACTGCTAGCTGTCCGGGTAACCATACCCCCTACTAAAAGTGGTTTTCTTCAAAGGAAACTTTTTTTTTTCATTTATTTTTCTCATTTTCAGAAAATGCGTTTTTTTCCTTTTTTTCCCTTTTGTGCCCAAAAGCTGAATAAAAAGCATTTTTTTCTGCTAAACTAATGTAAATTTTATCTCTTATAGCTTACTAGGTGTAGTCGATAATGTATCAATCAACCAAAATGGTCTTTAGGTGTAAAATCAAACCAAAATCTCAATATCCTTTAATTGTTTTGAGCAGTGTACTTGCCACAACTTGACTTCTGAACGCGACGGTAGCAAGGCATGCAAACTGCATCCATCCCAAATGTGTCTCATCGGTGAAAGTTCAGGAAGGATCAGTGGCCAGAGAAGCATCTACACACCTAGCAGAGGATCTTAGCTAATGAGAGCAGTGTGCGATTGGGCATTTTCTTGCTGGAAATGGGTATTGTACACTTCCTGGTGGGAGTGTCACCAGCCACAGAACATCATCCACGTGTCGGAGGGAAGTCTTAGAGCCTTGAAAACGAAATAGAGGTGAATGGAGGTAGATTGCACGCAATTGTTGTCTAAATTTTGAGCATGTTATGGCGCGATCTAGCATGCTTCAACGTCAACTCCACACTTGTACACGGTGACTATCGTTGGGGGAGCAAAAGCGTGAATCAGCAGAGGACACATTCCGTGGTTCACGACGCTTTAGTTCGGTACCAATGCAAACGCTGTCGTCTATGCCATGTGGTCAATGACAGCCTTCTTAACGGACACCATGAAGGCAGGCCACTAATATTTAATTAACAGAAAATAGTTCTGGTAGATATAAGAACATCCAAGGTGTCTTAAACATGTTACAAAATTGAAGTAGAAGTTAGCTTGCGGGTTCGTCAACGTTTGTTGGCGGATAAGATCCACGCTTTCTGATGTCATTCAGGCTACATTATAACCATGCAATCATGCCACATGTTCTTGTACCAACACCTTCGCTACAACAGGTGCACTGTGAATCCATCCAGGTGAGCATCAGCTGAGATTTGACGTACAGATCAACCTACTGTATTCAATCCAAACACAATGTACCTCGTAAAGTCGTTCGTATCATGGAACTACCTCCATCGATGACGACCTGACATTCTTTGCTATTTATTACATGTGCCCTTACCCCAAAACGAAAAAAAACGAGATTTCAACGATGATTTCCCTAGCAAAAATAATGGCCCAAAATTGCTCTACTAAGTTTTCTTCTCTCTAAACGTATCCAGCATGTGCAGGAGAGCTGCTCCATTTACACCATCTCATAATTTAGTGACATGCGTCAACCCTGAAATTTGTATATTTTTCTGGCAACCCTTTTTTAGTGCTGTATTTTTAGTGTCGCTGCAAAAACTCCTTACAGAAACCACTATTTACCCATATTTCTGACTGCTTTCAGTGAAGTGTGTGAATAATAAAGGAGATGATTCAAGCCTGTTAATGAGCTTTGCGCTGTTTAACAAAATACGAAATTGCTGGCAAAGCTTCAAAAAATAATAATAATAATATTTGAGTTCACACCGGAAAATTCACTAATGTAGAGAAAGTGCTTTTGGAGCGGTTTATTCAGTGTCATTTACCAAATATTCCCATTAGTAGTTTTTTGCTTTTGGAAAGAGAAAAGAAATTTAGAAGAAGCTAAAGGTGGATTGCAAACCATCTCTTTTCCCCGGGATTAAGGACTAGATGATGAAATTCAAATAGAGAAACAGTGAATCATTTTATTCACTTGTCAACTGGTAGTCAGTAAATTGCAGTAGCAGGTGTTGGATTTCGGAATTAGGAGACTTAAAATCCCTAAAACAACATTACCAAAAACTTTTATTGAAAACAGGTATCAGCAGTACACAACAACATTGCCCATAATTTTATTTACATTTTTCATTTCTATTATTAAAAATATCCATCATGATAAATATGCAAAATGGTACTCATAGAGACCATCAAACTCTGCTCAAAACTGTTTAAATCCATAAGTAGGAGTGGACCACTGTGGAGTAAAACCATATTACTCCACATGCTGGAAAAAAATGAGGTTGATCGGTATGGTGGGAAATACAAACTTTCCGGCGTTCCGAATAATTCGGAATTTATTTTGAAAAGAGAAACAGTGGACAGAAAAAAAAAATGTTTTTTTGGCAAGAATACAAATATTTAAACACGAAGCAAGATAAAATTAATATGAGTTTATTATAAATGTAGGTCATTAAGTGTTTAGTTATATGCCAATAAAACTATTGATTCAGAAGTTAACCATAGTAATTGTGATTCATTTATATATTTTTTAAACTATTAAAATCTCCAATTAAAGGGGTCAGATTATTTTTTAGTCATTGAATGACAGTATTAAATTCTTTATGCTATTGTAAAATATTTTAACTTAAGGATAATAAATGTTTGCTATGTCTCGATTAAATTTTCATAAAATTATTCACAATCAATTAAGTTTTTCCTATCAAAATAATGAGAACAACATTGCTAACTAATATTTCAACAAAATAAAAATATTTATTAATATTACTAAGGTAGTACACGGAACTCACATTATTTTTTATGTTAAACATTTACTTATTATACAGTCTAACCTTTTTTCCGGCATACAGGGAAGGAACACCTAAGGATATAATTGAAAACCTAGTGAATCAGAATTGCATGGCATGCTGTCTAAAACAGTATGATTATCCATTAGACCAGGAACCTCTAACATTTTTTACTCAAGAGCCACATTGTAAATTTTTGGAGCAGAGGCAGGCTAATAATCCAACAATATTTCAGTTCAAACAGTAGTTAGCAATTCTCTACCCCCCCCCCCACCCCCCACCAGGAGAACTACCACTTTGAAAATGAGTGGATTTCCATGTGAGAGGGGCACGAAATTTTTACCAGGACCTGGTCATCACTTTGGCTTGATTCGACCCAGTCCCACCTCATGAACACACTAATCTTTCTTTCGATCAATTCTTTTGAGTTCTCGAAAATACATAGATTATTTAATAGGGATGTAAACAAGTTACGTAGTTTACCATATGCATTAAAATAAAATGTTTTCATGAAATAGATACATCATCTTTTACATTTGCTTTAAATAACTTATTGTAGCAAAAACTAATAGAACATATTTATCAAACCAAATTTATTTGAGCATATAGTTTTTATGAGAAATGTGTTTGGTAAAACCCTCAAGTCCGGTTACAGCCCTGGCAGTGGCGGCTCGTGTCTTAATTTAGTGGGTGGGCCCGCAATTATATGTTTGCCCAGTAATGCTTACACAGACAAAATGAAGGAAACAACAGTTAGTAAATCAACATTGAGCGAAGTAAAATAATATGAAATTCAATTAATACAAACTTGCATTGCAAACTTATCTCATTTGATTTGATACATAGGTTTTATATTTTAAATGCTACACCAGCCTTAAGTGATCAATGTAATAATAATAGCAGTATTTTGTACAGAAGACCGATTTTCTATACATCACTAACATTTTACATTTTAAGCAAACTAGATCTAATAATTTTGCCCTTTTCAAACCGTGAAAATATTCATCACATCACACGATTCAAGAGAGGCGATGCATCTCCTCACACATTACAGGACTACACTCAAAAAAAGAAAAATAACATTTATGCATAAAAACACTCCTTCTCTCCCCTTAAAAGTTTCGACAGTCTGCACCATAACTTTCTGAAAGCATAGTATCAAATTTAGAAAAGCATGAAGTAAATGACTAGATCTAGGCATGCTTACAGGTTTTTTTTTTTTTTTAAGTTTGGATACAAATGTTGCAGTTTCAGTTCATGGAAAAACAAATTCTAACGGTTTTAAAACAAAAAAATCTCACTCTTATAGCTATGATATTTTAACTTTCAATTTTAATGCATGTATAAGTTTTTAAATAAACTGGAATACACTGGTTCAACCAGTTATGGTCCCACTCGTTTACCTATGGTAGTACTCAGACTAGTAATGGTCATGATAGATGATTCAAATTATTTTCAGGAAATATACAAAATACATAACAATATTAAAGCACATATTTTTCTTACAATATTACAAAATAATCAAATTTAAAGGATCTGTACAACGAATAGGTGAGGGGGGTAATGAAATTAGGAATTTCTATGCCTGTTAGTAATAGGTGTTGAAAATGAAAAAAGAAAGACCAAAAAAAAAAAGAGGAAATGTTATAAAAATTAATAAAAGAAAAGAGAAAAATGAGGAGCGCTAGCAAAATGAGAAGAGGCGAGAGTTTTCTCCCTAACACACGGGCCAACAGACATTCTCTGCCCCTGTACAGAGTGTGGAGGCACATCCCTCTCCACCGCCATGGTTACGAACAAAGAGAAATCTTGGGCACAAGAGACTTGGGCCCTTGGAGGGATGTTACAATGGGGTGTCGTCGCTCACTGATCTTCTTAATCCAGCCATTGCGATTGGCTAAAAGCGGAGGTGTGCTGTAGGTCCAAAGCCAGCGGGCTTTCTGTTCCTTCTTCTAGCTGTGCGAAGAGCTAAAATGGAATGTAAAAACATTCTTGTGTTGTATTAGCGATGTGCAAAAGGGGGAGGGAAGGCTGATGGTTAAAATGTTTTGATTTGTTTTTTGAACTGAAATATAAAATGATATATTTTAATTATGTATTTTTTCTGGGTCGGCCCGGACCACAGTGAGAAGCCGCCCCTGGGACCAACTCTGGGTCTTAGTCAAAATGAGTCAGGAAAGAATAGTTTCAATCCAGGGTTTAAGCTGAGCTTAAAAGTTTTTTAGCATGAAGTTAAAATTGGAGAAAAGGTTTTGGAAAAATGGTAAAATGTCCAAGGTTGCTAAATAGTGAATATACGTTTACATATCTTCCTAACCTACTCTATGAGTTTCATCTCCTGTTGAAAGCTAAATTCAAAATTCAGTCATGACATCTTTAAAAAACTAATTCATACCAGGTCATATACTTATAAGTGAAAAAATGTTTTGTGATTCACATTGAACGAACATGAGTTTCAAAAAAAAAAAAAAACCTAATAATTCAATTATTGAGGGGACATGATGCTGATTACAGGGGTCAATCTAGAGAAAAATTAGGTCCGTTAACAGACTCTCCACAAAATTCAGAAACTCAAAAACGAACCCTTCACAAAAATACGAGATTCAAAAACAATCAAGAATATGTCTATTCATAACTATTCTTCACAAAACTACATATTAGTTTACAAAAAATTAAAAACTATTTTTTACAAAATTCCAAAACAGGACTCTGAAAAAAAAATTCTGGATTGGCCCCAGTATTACGATAATGTATTACTGACTTTAACAGCATTTTATACATGTTTGCTACAATTAGATAATGCCATGATGCTTGCTCCTTCCCTCAAATCATGCAGTTTTTTTTTTTTTTTTTTTTTCTATTATATTGGAGCAAAAAAGTGAAAATGCCTTGCTTCATTTTCTTAATTTAAATAGCGTTTTTGCAATTAGGGAAAAATGCAACCATAGCGAAAACCCTGCTTCAATGTGATCAAAAACTGTAGGCGTCAAATTTGATACCTAAATTTTTGATCACAAAATGCCACTAACGACTGCTTATTTCTGATACTGGTACAATGAACATTTTAACTGGTTCCAAATGAAACCTTTTGTAGTAAATATATTTTGAAATACTTGCAACAATCACCAAATGCAAGAGAATCAGCTGTTTAGATTCAAAATTTTCTAAAGTTTCAAGCTTTCATAGCACTTGTTCCAGCTATGATGTTTTTTACCAATTTTTCTACAGGAAAACATCACCTTCTGTAATTGTTTTAGTTACCTCTTTTTCACCGGTATACCTCGATCCAAACCACATCTCTCTCCTCACCCATTGCTTCTCTAATAATATTGTGAGCTTCATAATGTTCGTGGCTAAATAAGGCAAATGAAAATATTTTCTTGTAGAAGATTAAGTTTAATTCATTCGGGATTGCCAAAAAGCAAAAGCCTACACTCAATTTGCAAGGAATTTTGACTTTCTAAATTTACTGCAGCCATTATTTGATAGAATTGTAATCTAAGGCAGCTGTCCCTGTTCTGAACAATTTTTTTACAGCAGAAACTAGATAAGCATGCTGCAGATGTTTTTACAACAGTTGACAGAAAAATTAAAAACGGCTTTGGTACTGCTGCCTTGAAGAAATATTAAAGTGATTTTGATTCAATGGCTCATTTGGAAAAGCGATAATGTAATTTAAATCCTCCTTGCAGAACAAGAAAAATCTGAATCTCAGTGATTAAAATAAAGGAAACAAATGTTATTATCGATAATATGTAATGAAGTACAATTAGTTTAAATCCATTTAAACTATTATGAATTATGAGTTGAAAAGTTCAATATATGCCAATTTTTAATTGGTTAAATTTCAAAAATTCGAGCGATATAAAATAATCGGAATTTTGTTGAAATATTTCCGATCAAGTTTCGAACCTACAAATCGATTACAAACATTAAACAACAAAGAAACGCATAATAAACACAAATTATAAGTGTTTTTCCCCTTTATGAATTTTCATAATTAAAGGAACAATCAAAAACAGCATACAGAAAATCTGCATAATATAGGTTTCTTAAGTAGATATTTCATCGATAAAAAGCTGCTTTTTGAACATTAAATTGTTCAAATATTAAAATATACTACATTAAATACAGTTTTGACATTATTTTTCGTCGGCAAAATGGACTTACTTGAAAATTTTCGTCAGAGACAACGCCATTTTGATAGCGCTTCAAAGCAAAAATAAATCTATCATTCGGATAACAAGCAAAAAAGTTAATAATTAAAAAGTATAAATTTGCTGAATTATTCCGGTTCCGATGTTGTTATCCCAATGAACTCCTGTCTGCTTATCAAGGTCGGCGTGGATATGTTTATAAACTTCATGAACAGTTGTACACCCTGGTGTCGAAATCTGTAAATAGAGATGAGTTTTCTTTGTCGTTTTCCTCCATGAATTTCTTTGAGTTAAATCGGTAAATGGCCATTGTTTTATAATATCATTTGTTGACAAAAGAGGAGGTAAGAACTCAAATGACTTTGATCACTTGAATTTATTTATATTAATGGCTTTTTTCTACAAAAATAACTAAGTTTTAGTGGTTTTTAATCCCAAACCACAGTAGACTTTTGTCACTTTATGTCCCCAAAAATAGTCTGAATACTTGAAACACAAAATTCTGCTTTTTTTTCTTTCTCTAATGTAAATGCCTGAGTAAACATAAGTCTTCTGAACAATATCCGTGTCGTATTAGTAAAGATTTTTTATTGGTGTATATATACGTTTGTTACATTCCCAAAAGGAAGTTCAGAAAGAACAGGTTCAAGTGTCCCCAAATTATAGCTCTGCCTTTGTGAACATGTCTTCTATATCAAGGGCGGATCCAGAAATGTTTCAAGAGAGGGGCAATTGATTTTTTTTTACTTACCCTTTACACTACATGTCCTAGTTTACAAATGTTGACAACAAATATGTTTCGGTCTCCAATTTCGAAATATTTCTGGAAAAAAGCATCAAATCTCCCTTTCCCTAACAACGAAACAAGTTCAAAAATGTATTTTTGAACTTCAATGTAGAAAATTTACTGAGGGAGAGTCCCTCAAGGGCCCCCATCGCCCATCCCTTGTATCCGCTCTTGTTCAATATTGATGTTGAAAAACATATATCGTCACACTCTAGGCTTCACACACTCCAGGGTCCCCCGTACCTACCACATCTCGTGGTTTAGCCGGGATAGGACCCTGAAGAGCGCTCTGTTATTTTTTTGAACCGAGCAAACCCTTGGCCCAGCACCCCCAGAGATATCGTTTCACTTGGAGTACTTTGTGACCACGACATTTTTAACGTTCCCCAGCCACCATTAATCAAGACAGTGGATCTTCGATCAGCTGGGATCGAACCCGAGTCCCTCCGGTCACGAGTCCGACGCCTTACAGATCCGGCTACCACGGCCCCTCACTCTAAGGCTAAGGCCCCTATATAGACGAGCCGATGCATCAAGATTAAGTTTGACTAGAGCCGCTATATACACCTTAAGTTTGACTACTTTGGATCCAGCGCGTGTTTGAGCTATTGTCTTTTTGTCGAGTTATGGTGTTTTTGAAATTTTATGCGTGAATTTAACAAAGCTTTTTCAATCTCCTAAAACTTTGCTTTGGTCACCCTAAGGCCCCTATATATACGAGCCGGCGCATCAAGATTAAGTTTCACCACTTTGGATCCAACGCGTGCTTGTGTGTTTGAGTGGTTGTCTTTTCTGGCCAGTAATCGCGTTTTGGCAATTTTTCACTGTGAGCAATTATTAGCGGCACGTGGATTTGGCAAAGCTTAGCAATGTGCCAAAACATTTTTCTGGTAACCCTACTCCGCAACAATGAAAATATGAAAGTAAAAGTTAAGGAATTGGATCCAAAGTGGTGAAACTTAATCTTGATGCGTCGGCCTGTCTATATAGCGGCTCTAGGTCACCCTAGCTCCGCAACAATGAAAGACGAAAGTAAAAGTAACTAAGTTGGATCCAAAGTGGTGAAACTTAAGCTTTAAGTACACATGCATGATTATTACCTACTAATTCTTAGATCACTTTGGTGACTCCCTATCCTTTATTAAACTTTATTCTTTATTTAGAAGCTAATCAACTTTCACATACACGAGGACTGTGTACTATGCGCCTTGCCTTCGGAAAAGCACAGGATTGAAAAACAGAAGAATTTTAGTAAAAACATAGGTTAATTATTATACTAGTGGATAAGCGGTGGAAGATTTATCAGCTACCTGCGCACAGTAAATGAAGTCTTGAGCTATATTCCCATGAGTTCGATCATTATGAAGCACTGTTAAATGACTGCAGAAACCATTAACAATAAATCAAAAACATGTAAATGAACTACAAGAATGAATACTAAAAGGGTGGCTATGTGATTAATCGTAAAAGGGCTAAAGCAGGTGTACGGTAGTGTACTCCAGGGGCTTCGCCACCTATGCTTAATTCGGCGGTCGCCTGAAACTAGTAAAATACATTTCCCCACGTAGTGCCGTTGCAATTATTGTTCAAACTCAAGCAGTCTATCTTGGGAGCTCAAGGCCCTGCATTTTAAAGTACTTTTTACAGTAGATCTCAATAGGGGTGTATCCAGTTAGTAGTGCCGCAACCAGAAAATATTATTAGGAGGACATTCGGCAAAAAATTTCCTCATCTGATTGGGGGGGTCCAAGGCAACCTCTAAATTTTTTTTTTAAATATTAGTCCTGAAAGCGAAGTTTCAGGAGTCTCTGGTGATGTTTGGCTAACTGAAAGTTCCAGGGGGACTTCCACGAAAAATTTCAAAAATTTGAAGTCTTTGGAACACGATTAATGGCGATAATAGGGTAATTGAAGTTAGGGTAAGGGGGCTTAAGGACTGTCCCCGATCCACTGTTTGAAAAACAGAAAAGGCAATCCCTTTCCCCAGCACCCAGCAGTTTTTCGAGATTGAAGTTCCAAAGACGCAACTATAGACAAACTTTGATGATGTTGCGAGAAGAGGGGCTGTAGTATGAAACTCTTTTCTGGATTTCGAAATATAAATGTCAAAAAACCGCTGGTTTAAAGAGATATTCAGTGATGTCAGGGGCGCTTAAATTTTTTGAAACATTAGTGTTTTTATTTTCGGATTTCATACGATAACAACCACTCAAAATTTAAAGAGGACTGTCTCCTAAGCATACCTTCCAATTATTGTTTTAAACGCATAATTTTTGATGATCTTGAATGATATTAGAGAGAAAGAGGTTGGGTTCCATGATTGAAAAATTTTTGAAATTGAAGTCTAAATATGGTCTACAATCACATTTGTAATTACAAACGTGATTGTAGACCATGTTTATAGTAAAATTAGGGGCTCGGCAATTTTAGCACTTGAAGCTCAATAAAAGCAGTTTTTTTCTATGTTGTTAGAAGCAAATGGCAGACTCAACTTCTTATTTTGGGGGAGGGGGCGAGGGGATACACCTCCCAAAAAAATTTGAAGTCGTAGATTTTAAAACGCAATTTTGAAGTTTTTGGGGGATGTTAGAGAGAAAAAAGGTACGATGGGCTTCAAGACATTTTTTAAAAATTGAAGTCTTATAAATGTGATTACAGTTCATTTTCATAATTAGGTCAAGGGATGAGAGTCAAGGACTGTCTTCAATCGGTTTTTGAAAAATAGATCCACATCTAATCTCCCTCCCACTCTCTACAATTTTACATAATTGTGCTTTTAAAAAAGCAATAGTAGACAGGTTTTGATGATATTTGAATTTGGGTTCTGGGACTGTCCCTAGATTTTTCGTAATAGAAGTCCTAAAAATGAATTTTTTATACCATACCCTACGACATTAGGAGGAGTGCAAAGACTTTTTTTGATGTTGATAGAGAGGGGGGGGGGGGTCCTTGCACGAATTTTAAACGCATCTTAAACACGAGAGCACTACAAGACCACATTTGATGACGTTAATAAGCACTGAGGTTTGTTCAAATTAGAAACTCTAAAAACGCAGTTTTGAACAATTTTTGATGTTTTACGTGTTTCCAGGATTTTCCCTGCTGAAAAGTTACAGAAACTGAAGTCCATGAAGCAAAATTTGAGATGCTCTGTAAAGAATATTCAGGGGAGAGGGAGAGGGCTTCGGAGAAGTAACATTTTAAACACTTTCGGTTTTAGAAGAACTAAAAAAAAAAGAGGGAAAGAGAAAGAAAAGGGGATGAGGAAAAGAAAACTTAGTGGAAGGGACGCACAATTAGTGGAACAATAATCTGCAGCTGTTAAAGAATTTAAATGCTGCGATTTATTTTAAAAGAAATAAAGATTTTATCCTAACATTTTTTTTCATTAAAACCACTTAGTTTTTCTAAGAAACGCTTTCTTTTCAATAATTAATAGAATGTCGACTTGGCGGCCGTACTGCCGTGTTCTCAGATGCTCTATCATTTTGACAAAAGCTTGACTCCACTATTTTATGCTCATTCCTACATCCTTTGTAAAAGAAGCTCTATTTATTGATACGAATAATCTAATCAACATTTATTTCCAAGCCGAAACCGGTACCAGCTGCTACGCATTCAACCCTTTAAGAAAATTATCGTAAACGCTGGAAATAGATAATCATTTCATAACAAACCAGCTCCTTTTTCTGTGCCAATCCATATGTCATTTAATTCACGAGCACTAAAATTTAAAAATAAAACTCAGCACGTGTTGGACTACGAACCATCCAAAGTGCAGCCATTAAAAATAACACTCAAGGTTGTTGATGCCTCCAACAGAGTCTGTACTAACACGATAACGATTATACTTATCATTTTATCTTTCTTCATTGAAATATGAATATAGAAGGGATGTAGCAAAGTGGTTCAGCTCACCTTCTTGAACTTTGGATAGAAGAAAAAATATCAGTGGATATTTTAACTGAAACATTATCTGGACTTGATAAACTTTGTTGAACTCGATTTTCAGGGGAAAAAATATGTAAACAAACTATAGTAAAGCATATTCAAGAGAAAACAAAAAACAAGATTCGAGCTCTTATCGGACATGGTGCTATATTTTGAGATTGTCAATTTAAAAAATTGTACTATTTTTTTTTTCCTTGTTTGAACATCAGGGCGAGCAATATGTCTTATTACGGGGCAAGGAAAAACTTTTTAAACTGAGACCGATACAAACCATGGATTAAAAGAAGGGGCCGTTCATTATGTGTTGAATGCCTTCAATGAAACTATCTTGCAAAATACAAGATGAGACATTAGCAACCATGAACTATGGACGTTAAGGATGTTAACTTGCTACATTTGTGAAATAAACCAGGGGTGCTCACTAGGGAAGAGAGCAGGCGCAGATCTAGAGGGGGGGGGGTGATAATAAAATTTATTATCATCACTTTGCAATGAGCACTATACCATATTAATAAAGGAGAGAAAAATTTAGGCCAAAAAAAAGAGTTATCATGGCCAATATTTTTCAAACCATTGATGAGTTCAGATTAACTCAAAAATAACTCATACGTTTTATCAACATAGAAAATAAAATTGAACTTTTATTTGACCAATTTGGAGAGAATAACATACATAAACTTAACAAATAGAATGAACCATCCCAAAATTCACACAAAAAACAATTAAATCTCAAAAAAAAAAAAAAATCTTCAATTTTAATACAAACTCTTATAATTATCGCACAATCCACTCGGTAGAACTACTCAGCTTTTCGAGGGTTTCCTTCTAGCACCATTTATTAGGCGGAAATTTAGTCAAGGGTCACTTGTTGCTAGTGGGTTTGACCCACATTCTTACCAACAAACGCATAGCGCGAATTCCTAGCTCATCCTCTCTTCCCCAACCGTCAACGCATCGCTCGCGGAAACGTCAACTTCGCTTATTTTCGGATCACATACATGCACTGCAAAAAAAAAAAAAAATGTTGTTTTTAAAGAATAATACAGCTCATTTCATTGTAATAAACTGTAACATTGCCAGTTTTACAGTAGTAAAATTGCTAATTAATACACTTTTATTAGTTTCACATGTGGGTTTGTTTGTATGTCTATGTGTAACTCTGGATAAGAGATAAAATTCACGCTCTTTACAAATATAAAAGTAATAAATTTAATACTATTATTAATACTAAAGGCTAAGAAAGTCATTTTCCACTAGCATTATTTTAAAGCAACTAAAGTTGTTCACATAATTATTAACTAAATGTAATGTATTTATTTCATAAGAATTTTTAAGTTAAATATAATATATATACTATTAATTATTGAACAGTTTCTGATTCCAAGGGTTCAATGCTCACAATCAGTTTATAAAAATATATAATTTCCTTCTATGTTTTAGTATACTACTTTACTACTTTAGTATACTTTTAGAAAATGAATCAGTATAAGAGTGTATAGCCTAAAGCAGTGCTCCGCAACTTTTTTTCCTTTGCGGCACACTTTAAAAATTTCTAATTCCCGCTCACTGAACTCACAATAGTAATATAGAACCGGAATTATAGAATCAAATAGAATTATATAGAATCAGAATTGCTTAAGAATTGTTTAACCTGCAATCATTGTAAACATTCATTCGTCCTACATTTTATTTTTTCATGTAGATTTTTTTTTAATTTATTTTTTTCTTGCTAAGTTTCAGAACCGAGCTTTGAGTTACTAGGTAAAAATGAAATTTGTATCGGAACTCGGAACTGGAAAAGAGAAAAACAAAAGCTAAAGCTGAGGCTAAAATTTTGGGCCCGAGATGGCACGCTCCCTGCTAGGGAGATCGGGCGATATTCCCGTTTGAGGAAGAATTTAGAAGGGAATAATATTTTTAAATTCTGTATAATTAGTTCATTTTGTGTGAATTATAAGTCATTTTTCAAAACTGAAAATATCGCAAGTTTAAAAGAGGTAGGACAGCAAATCCCACCTTCGCCCTGTTGGGTTTGTAGAATTGCGCATGATTGACAATGAATTGAAAAGTTATAGAACGATACGAATGTTCCTTACCCAAAGCTTTAAAATAAAATATATCAAGTTTTTTTTTTTTCTATAATTTCGAAAATACCGCGGTACACCATAAGGCTTCTCGCGGCGCACCAGTGTGCCGAGGCACACCGGTTGCGGAGCACTGGCCTAAAGGACAATATTTTATGTTATTATAGCTCTAAAATAAAACGAACAATATAAATGTTTTATACCAAAACCGAAGCGCCCGAAGCACATCTCATGCTTCGGCCCATCTATACTTGAAAGGTAGATCCTGAATTAGGTGAATTAAGCTATATCTACAAATATAAAGTAAACAAAGAGTTCAAATTAGTGGTTGAAACTAAAGTTTAATTGAGGCGTTAACATGATAAAGGAAGTTAGTCTAAAAAATAATAAATACAGTTAAAAAATAAAAAACGGTGTTTTCTCGTTTACTTCTTCCATCCAAATAGCAGATGTGTCCAAGTCTTTAAATTTATAAAAATTATATGCTGACAGAATTCAACATTATTCATGAATTATTTTACAATATTTTTCAATGAAAATGTCTTTTCTTCTCTCTCTCTCTCTCTCTCTTTGTTTTTCCAGTGTACCCAAGAAAACAGTTTTACAAAGCATGCATAGTCGTAAGACAATGATGAATGAGTTCCTACGTCAATGGCCCTGACCTCGAAATATTTAGCTTTTTATCGCAAAAGTAATGCAAAAGTAACGTTAATTGATTTTAAACCACTTCTTGTGGTGAACTCCACCAATCATTTTTTCCAAATACAGCACTGACAAGGAGAGGTATATTACCTTTCAAATATATATATATATATATATATATATATATATATATATATATATATATATATATACATATATATATATACATATATATATATATATATACATATATATATATACATATATATATATATATATATATATATATATATATATATATATATATATATATATATATATATATATATATATATATATATATATATATATATATATATATATATTGTAGAATTAATTTTATTGCTGACTTAGATTTGTTCTTAGCCATATTTCAAAACAATATAAAAATTCTTTTACGCTTTTTAAATATTCACAACAAAGTAAAGTAGAAAACCTATTCTAGCTTTAATAAAATTTGAAAGACAACTTGCATTTGTTGCTACAACTTGCAACAAATGCAATAAACAAAATTCGTAATAATACTTAATTATTGTACATTATTTCGCAGTTGTATGAAGAAAATTATGAGAACTTCAATAAGTTACTTTTTCACTTTTAAGTATACTGGATGTTAAAAGGATCACGCCTGACAAGGTTTTTATTATTATTATTTTAAAAACTTTTTGTCACTGATGTCTTAGTGAATTATCAATATTTTTGATGATTTTGAGAAATCAATATTTTACAGGAAGAGTTGATTGGAATAAAGATTAATGAAGAACTTAAGATAGAGTTTAGTGAAGGGTATCAATATTTCTGTCTCTAGAAATGTCTCTAGAAAGACATATCTATAACTTACCTTTGAAATATCTACCTTTCTTCTACTTTTGTAATATCACAAGAAAATTTCTGTCAGCTTTTAGATCTTCATACCTAGTGCAAACAAATTTCAGTTCAATCACAATTTTTTTTAAAAAAATAAGAAACATACTGGCAGTCCCTAATCGGAGAGATTTAAAGTTATGTCTCACAAATCTAAAGCCATATACTAAAAATTTGCTTTCGATACACCAAATTCATCCCTCCCACTAAAAAGTCTTCTTTTTTCCGTGTGTACTTATTCTATGTAGGAAGATGTGTACTTGGTTTAAGTTTTGTGCCATTATTATTATGAAAGTTCTCTTCATCCGTTTTCTTTTAATTATAATTATAATTTTTTTCTCTGCAATAAATCTGTCAAACTGAATTTTTAGAAAGTTTTCAAGCATTTAAGGAGTTTTTGATTGTTTCAAAATTCAATATTAAAAGAGCTCTGATACTGTTGGGTAAATTTCTGATTAATCTTGTTATATTTACACATATCTTGCTTTCATCTGATTGTTTTGGAAAATCTTTAATGGAACTTAACCATCTAATTCCCGGTTTAAGAATCCTTCAGTTCCATTATTTCAGTGCCTGACTAGTTTTGGAACGACCCTTAAGAAGGGTGTCCACGAGAAACTGGAAAACTCAGCAAGGGGTCCACGGACCAAAAACGTTTGGGAACCGCTGGTAAAAACAGGTTTTGAGGTTTTTTAACTAAATAAAAAACCTCAAAACAGAAAAAAAATTTTTTTTTGAATTGAAGTATTCCCACTAACATTTAAGGGAGAAAATTAACAAACACACGTACAAGTGACCATCTCATATAACCCGCTGCTTTAAAAAATAAAAAATAAATAAAAAAGAACGTTAATTTAATAAATATTTTTGAAAATAAATGATTTAACCTTCTTAATTCCATACTTTAATTATTGTTATTATGAATAATTTATAATAAAATGTTAATTTTGTTAAAAAAAAAGTGAATCCGCTCAATATAATTTCTTGTTCTAGGCACTTTACATAATTTTAGACTCTGTGTCTTAAGCTGATAGAATATACCAGAGCTCCTTGGTTCGATTCCCACCAATATTCCAAGGGTGTTATTTCATCTGTATGTGCAGCAAATATTTCCACTGGAATTTTATCTGTAAATAAATAAAGAATCCCAACCTTTCGAGGCAACGGCATTCAATCTTTCCATAGTGTGTTTATTAAATATGGACACGTAAATAACTACAAAAAAAAAATCTCCTCCGATTAATCGGCGAAAAATGGCCAATTTTTATGGCAAAACGGCCGACTATGGCCGATTTCCTACTGCTGTCGATTAATCGGTGCAGTCCCAGTTAACCCTAAAGGCCCCTCAATTTTCTCTCTCGCTCTCTCTTTGTTTGTCTTCTTGTTTTAAATTTGAAAAAAATATTTTCAATAATAAATAACATCCAATTGAAAAAATAATTCGCTGCTTCACTCGAATGCACACACACACACACACACAAATTTGAAAAGTTTTCTGTTTCTTATGTAAAACTGAGATAGTATATGCAAAAGTTAACAATATTTTTTTCAACAGAGATTCATACAACTGCAAAAAATGAACTGTTGTTTTTACAGTATAATGCTGGCAGCCGAGATTCCAATTTGAAACTAAAATGCACAGTAATAAATTGTAAAACTAACAATTTTAGTTTCTTACTGTTAAGTTAGCAATTTTAGTTTCTTGCCGTAAAATTTGGCTGTATTATACTGTAAAAACAACAGTATAACACCGGCAGCAAAGGTTGCAGTTTAAAACTGTAAAATGCACGGTAATAAACTAAAATTAGCAATTTTGCAGCTTAGTACTGTAAAATTGGAAGTTTTTAGTTTATTACTGTAAAATTAGCTGTATTATACTGTAAAAACAACATTCATTTTTTACAGAGTACATGTAACACAATCAAAATTTAACTAAGAGTGATTAGTATTTCTAAATACATCAATAGAAACTCGCATGAAGCATACTGCTGTTACAATCCGATCTCATCAACTCCTTATGTGACCTT
Organism: Uloborus plumipes; assembly: GCA_038373865.1. Lineage (NCBI taxonomy): Eukaryota > Metazoa > Arthropoda > Arachnida > Araneae > Uloboridae > Uloborus > Uloborus plumipes. The sequence goes on from JAXGGA010003854.1 coordinate 63,550, forward strand.
AATTTGGGTGCCAATTACACCACTAAGGATATCCTCTTTAATTTTTGTTCGAAATGAAAGTCCGCTCAGTCACACAGCCTGAAATTAACTTGCCGAGTAAGTCGAAACAAAAATCATCATAGGATTTTTAGACAACTCTGCTGAGTTTATAGGGGAAAAATAAATAAATGGATGATAAAATAGAAGAAGATGCAATTGCTTTGGATACTGAACGAGCAACAAACCAGCCTGAACCTAAAATGGAAGATAAAATAGTAGATGTCATTGTTTTGGATACTGAACGAGCAACAAACCAACCTGATAAAATAGAAGATGATGCAATTGTTTTGGATACTGCGCAAGCAACAAACCAGCCTGAACCAGAAATAGAAGATAATATAGAAGATGCAATTGTTTTGGATATTGAACAAACAACAAATCAACCAGGACCCAAGAAGTCATGTTTTGGAAGTAAGTGTTTATATTGGATATACCCCAGATCCTGATTATACCGTTACACGACGAGTCTAATTATATCAATGCATTTTTTAACTCCTTCCTTTAAAAAAAATTAAAAAAAACTAAATGCATAATTCTTCTTTCACACTGTAAGTGGTCTGTAATTTGCTTGATTAAAAAAAAATCCCCATTGTGCAACATTTTCCTTTGTACACATATTTTCTGTCTACTTCCCAAGCACTTTGTTTTAACAACGGTGAAGATTTTCAAACTTACTGGGCGTAATTTGGCAGTGGCAAACTATACGCTATGTTCTTAATTTGCCCTCTTAGATTTTAAGCAAAGAATTTTCCTTCATTTATTTATTTATTTATTTTGCACTTTACCCCCTACTTTACAAGGGGAAATTACGCATGTAAAGTAAGATGAAGTAAAAATATGCGGAAATATATGCATAGTAGAAATAAGTTACAAAAAAATATGTATATGTAAATGTGTGTTTTGACTTAGTTATTGTGTATTTATTTTTTTATTTCTCTCTCTCTGAAATAGTTATGCTTTGAGCAACAGCATTAGGAGCAAGAATTGCGTGATATACACAAACTTTTCCATTCTAACTTGAATTAATACTATGTTCTAGCTTTTTAGCCTACTCCCCCCATTTTAGTGTGTACACAAAAAAAAAAAAAATACTAACACACAATACAAAGCCGATCTTTTTGACTTTATTTCATTGAATTTAAAAATTCCGTGTTATAAACTTAAACGATGAAAACTAATAATAATTATTATTATGATATTTTCACTTTTTTTTTGCAGACAACTTTTTTCTAACGAAAATTTACTCTATTACTCTATTTTCTAACGAAAAAACTATTCATTTAAGAGAGCATTTTATTGTTTACTTATGTTTAATTATTGGCAAGGGATTAAAAATAAAATTCGAGAAATTTTATTCAGAAGCGAGATTTTTTTTTTTTTTTTTTTGTTTATTTGATAAAATGTGTTTTGATGTACTTTCCATTTTTAATTCTTTTTTCAAAACAAGGAATTTCTCTACGGAAGAACTATAGTAACTGTAAAAGGTGCTACAACTTTATTTATTCCTTTGTTTACTTTTTACGTGTTTATTTTATCAGATGAGAGCGGTATATTTTGCTTTTAGAAATCAGCTTTATGTGCTAAAAAGATGTGTTTGACATTATTTGCAGTCTCAGATAAGTAAGAGAATATCGATCAGATGCGAGAATGCAGATGTCGGTATACGGGAAAATAGACTCGTTTAGATCTTAACAGAACATCATGAGTTCTTGACAGAACTCATGTACTATTCGCAGTTTACGCGTGCAGTCACAAAAAACATTTATAGTTTTCTTTTAAACTCACTATCGTTCCATTCAATAAAAATTTAGAATCATTGAAAATATTTTGATGGTTAATTTAACCCATTTAATGCCTAGCTCCCTTTTTAGGGACGGTCCAAAAAAGGGTCTGAATTTCCCCAAAATGAACATTTCAACCAAATAATAGTGTTCAATTAGTACCTTGGTATATTTTCAATTCGTTATTAACAGATTGCAGCACATAACCATTGTAAAGGGCGTTCTGTAGCAGTTTTAATATGATCTTTGTCAAAAATGACATCGTTCATAATCTCTAGAAAAAAAGCTAAGTTTTCAAAGTTATTCCCAGCTTCCCAGTTTATGTTAATTGCTGATTTTATTTCTTCTTATAAAATGTCTTTTTAAATATCATATCGTAGGCAGAAAAAAATTTTAGTAAAAAAATATGTACTCTATGGGGTCTATCGTAACTTTTAAGAACGATTTTTCTTTCCTTAATAAAAAAATGATTTTTTACATAATATTTTTTTTATTATTTGTCCTTTTCATTAAACACTTTTTCTAACCAGTATACAAAATATCTTTGGAAAAAAATTTCAGGCATTAATGAGTTAATAAACACTTGAAGAAATGTTTATGTTTTTAGTTTAATTTTATCATTTTATATTGATCCGTAATTCTACTATCTTGTATACAATGTTGCACACAGCTCATGAGTCCGTGCTGTCTCCACACCCTACCGTTAACATTAAGCTTTTGCCTTATCAGTTTCAAAAGAAATCTGAATTAAATGGTCTCAAATGTGGAAAAAAAAAAAAAAAACGTTGGTACTAAAATAAAAGTGTCTATAGACAACAATCTACTACCGAAAGATTGGAATTTTTAGGTCTAATCAATTAATATTATTTTACTCAGAGTTAATTTTTTTAAACAGAAAAACAAATCCTTTCCCCCAAAAATAAATAACTATTAACTATGAAAGCCGAAATTGTAATTTCGGATCTTCGAATTAAAAAAAAGCCGTTAGAAAAAATTTCAGAACATAAAATCACCATCATTATAATTAATTGGTACTCGATGGTTATCTTTTTCCGATTAATTCGTAATCGGCCAATTTGCTTATCGGTGCATCTTTAGTTAATCTACATCTAACTTTTAAATTATAAGTTCTTAAAAACTACGCTAAATATCTATTTTAGTACATTTTCAAATAAATTAGAGCAAATTTAGTTTGTTTTGGGTATGTTTCAGGAAGCTGTCTTAATATATAGAAATTAAAAAATTTCGTCATTAGAGGGGCGTCCATATTTGATGGCGGTCTGTTAGGAATGGTTTTATTGTAATTTATTTCTCCACAATCAAATGCATATGATTTTGGGGTATGCAAGTCAGATTAACGACATCGAAATAGGACTCAATAGGCAAGAAGAGTCTAAATAGGTCAGACCTATTTAGACTCTGCGCAGGTTCTGGGCACTGGGAGCGGGGGAAATGAACCAGTGTGGAACAACAAAACCTGGCCCAAACATATTATGAAAAGTTGAAACGAGTACTAACTCCACCTTGAGAGACTTTATTAGGCGCAATTTTACTACTATTAGTTTTTAGGACATTGATATTAATCAGAATTGTTTCGTAAAAATATTTTTCCGGGGGTCTTAGAGATAGAAAGGACTTCTTAAAGACCGCATTGCGCTACTTATACTTCGCTTCGCCAACCCTTCTCTTTTGTATTATTTTGTTATTTTCGAAGAAACGTTATTTTTGGATTAATTTACATACTCATGTGTGCCCAGAAGCGGGGGTTGGGCTCAATGGCGCAGTCTGCACCATTAAAATTTTTAGTTTACCAGTTAATTTGTGAGAGTTTTTGATCAGTAGCGGAATTAATTATGTTGCAAATGTTTCAATTGTGATGTGTCCTCTAAGATATAGGGAAAATGGAGAAGATTCAAAAAGACACAGGAAGAATGGTATAAACAGTTCTGTTCATCTCTTAAGGCTTCTGAAATACATTGATAGGGCCTCCAAATCTGTAAATCCGTCGGCTTTTGATTTTGTCTTTTTCAGAGGAGGCAGGGGACTCTCGTTCTTTCCGGCGGGACTTTCGTATTGGGGGGGGGGGTATGCATCGTAACAGTTTCGTGGCTGTTCCACCGCTCTTATGGGGATGACCACTTCTGACAAACAGTGAGTTCATGTCTACCCGGCTGGTGACTATCTGGCCTCCGTATTCTCCGTTCTCTCTCATAAAAATGAAGAATGATGCAACCAGATGTTTCCAAAACTCGTCGTAGAAGGTGTGGAATTAAAATTATCCGTGAAATCTAGGAAATACTTAAAGGGGAAAAAAGGGGGGGGGAGAGAAAGAGAGAGCAAGAAAGAAGCAAACAAGAAGAGAGAAAATATCGTCAAAGGGCTTAGCAAAAGTATTAGTCTCTTAAGGAATTGGTCTCAAAGTTGGGACTACATTTTGAATTCTTAGTCTTAACTTTCTTAGGCACGAATTTAAGTGAAACACGGACGATCGCAGCTCACCAATGAAATCGTAAATTCCCAAATTTGGATTGTAATTCGACTTCCAATAGGGATTGCAATTTGCGATTGCCTCGAAGCGATTGCAATGGTGTTTCACTTGAATTCCTGCCTTAATCGTGTAGCTTATTTAAACAAAAAAACAACAACTTGTAATCATTTTCTGCATTAATCATTTATCTTAAAATAGGGACTCTAGTAAGTGGAGCTCTGTCCCACACGGAAATAAAAACCTTTTTTTTTTTCAAGTTTACTAAATTTACAAAAAGATCATCCTTATAAAATATATGTTTTGTTTTGCTATAAAATGTATAAACTATTTTATTGAATTTCAACTTGTTACAGAAAAAAAAATTGAGTAATTGAGATGAACTGAAGTGAACAGAAGAAGATGATGTATCTACTTCAACTTTAACTTTTTGTTTATGACTAATGGCGGAAAGCTTTGGTCAACAAACACTTTCTTAGGAGTTATTTCATTGACATCATTTAAGTTTACAGAGTATTAATTTTTGAACCGCATCAAAAGCAATCATCCCTAGCTCTCGTCTTGTCGCCATCAATAACAGTAAATATCTATCTAGTTTCTGTATCTTTTTAAATTAAAAAGCTAAACTGACTGTAAAGATGGTATATTTGCATTTCCCGTCCCAATTTACCGAAGAGGAGGAAATGTTGAAAAAAAAGTACGAAAAACTACGGCGTAAGAAAAAGGCGTTGCAGAATTTAAATGCCCCCAAGCAGGAGCCACCTCCACCCAAACCTCTGGTACGGCAACATGACAGCAATACTCCAAAACCGGACGCTAAAGAAGTCGCTAAGAAACTTTTAAAATCTGGTGCTATCAGCGCAATTAAAGTAGAAACTAAGGAGCGTCAAGGATTCAAGCGTCCCAAAGCCCTAGAAAGGAAAAGAAATGCTTGTGAACGAATGAACTCCTCTGTTACTGGGTATCAGCCTTTTTCTGCTTCCCACTCACTGGATGAGGACCCACCTAGTGTTGCACCGGCTGCGGAGCCGCCTTCTTCTTCTTCACCTGGAAGCGGACGACCACCAGTCAAAAAACTCTACGAGAGTTTTGTCAGTTCTCGTAAACTTGAAGATGAAATCAAAGAAGATCGTGTTCGAGAAATCCAAAGGCGTGAAAGAGATCGAGATGGTCGACCGGAGAGACCACGCCAAGGCAACACTGTCTATGTACGCGGATATGGAGTCACGCAAGAAATACTCCAGAAAGCATTCGAGTCTATCGGGAACATCATCAATATCTCCATGGAGATGGACAAGAATTGTGGATTTATCACATTTGAGAAAATTGAACAGGCAGAGAAAGCTATCAAGGAGATGAATGGAGTTGTTACGGGTGGAGTGCGTTTGACCGTGTCACTGGCCAGGCGACAACCCTTGATTCCACCCCTGGGTGAAGACTCCTCATCCTTATCGTGGGCTTCTCTTGCAGTGAACTTTCCCCAGAAAGGAAACCATGAAGACAGCAGAAGTTTAATTGTTTATGATGATATTTGATTTCTTTTGAACAGTTCTACTTGTTTTAGCATTTGACCATTGATAAAGCTTGTCTATATACTTATACAAGGTAAAGGGTACTTTTTTAATGGATGATTTAGCCACTGTTTCAAGAACCATGCCAAATCGTAAATGCAGTTAGTAAAATCCTGATTATCTACAGAATGAAGTGGTGGGCTAACTAGATGAGCAAATTACTCGGATAATCCACAAGACAAATGAAAATGAACAAAAAACATGTACTTTGTACCATGTGTTTTGGTTCATTGATCTAAAAACAGGTTCTGCATTTGCAAATCTTAACTTCTGTACAAGCTTCTATGAGTTCAGGGGTGTCCCGAACTTAAACTTTTGGTAGGGGCAAAATTCTAAATTTGGTCGGACGAAATTCTGAAATGTGCAGAATGATAACGCGTACACACATACCTTATACCAGGGCTTCTCAAACTTTTTAAGCAGCTGACCCCTTTCATGAATCAAAGTTCAGAGCGGACCCCTGTCGTTAGAGAAAGTGCAAAGATAATTTTTGTTCGTAGTGAATTGAACTTCAAATAAATCAACTAGTAGCATATGTAGGATTTTCCTCCAGTGGGAGATTCATTTTTTCTCAACCAAATGTGAACGTTGTTTGCCCCCCCCCCCCCCGCTCCCCTCAAAGTAATTGAACTTTGTGCTTTGAATTGATGAATTTTTCAATGTAATTGTTAAATATGGAATTGTGTTACAAGTCATTTTTTCAATGTCTGTGAGCTTGTTAGTAGTTCTTTAAAACTGTCATTCATATAAATTTCCATCCAATAACAATCATATGTAAAAAATACCTTAGAGGTTATCAAATTTCCAGAAGAATTGAAATGATTTTATTTAAGATACCGTAAGTTTATTTTTGTCATTACTTATGCTGAAACTGAAAAATACAAGAGGAAAAAATTCTAAAGGTGACCTGTTGAGTTAAAACTATATTATGTGCAGTTGTTTAAGTGTTTGAGCAATTTTTTCTCATTGTTATCTAAAGTGTTTTTTTATGCATTTAAAAATGTACAACTCGGGAAAAAGCAGATTATAAATTTTGTTTTATTTAAACTCATTATTGGTTGAAATTAGTCATGTATATGCAAGTGTAATTTTTTTCATGCTTCAGTTTTAAATATTTGAGGGGGAGGGAGGCATAAAATTAATACTGATAACTCTTCCATTTTCCTTAGTTAGGGTTTAGAGTACTTTAAAATGGTGTTTAACAAAAATGCTAAATTATGGCAACAATAAAATTTTAACTGCACTTAATTAGCCAGAGACAAAAGAACCTTTCGAATGAAGAGACAGTAAAACATGTAATGCGGAGAATTAACAGTAAGATATCTCACGATTGCTTTGAGACGACTCAATGCCTTTTAGTTAAAAAAATGCCCTAAACTTGAAAAAAGTGCCTTTTTTTAAAAACAGCACCCTGCCCTTTTTCAATCCTGGGGGAAGCTCTGTATAAGGGTGAATATCAGGAAAAGTGCCAATTTGACCAGGGAAATTTTCAATTTTTAAAGATACTCAGAAAATTAAATTAATTGGGTATTTCAAATACACATTAGTAACAATATTTTTTAAAAATTCGGGGCATGGTCAAAGTGAACATTTACCCCTCTTTTAGGGGGTTGTCTTTGAGCGTTACCGACATGATGAGAATGCTACCGAACTGATAAATATTACAGATTTTACACTTAGTGCACAAAAGTAAACACTTTCACTACCTTTTATGTTTAAAAACAAAATAATTATTACTTAGAATATAATAATATTTTCACAGCCTGAACGTTTTTTAGTTTTATAAATAAAATTAGAGACTAATTAAAAGTTAGTTAAAGTCTAAATAAGGGCGACAAAGTTTTTTTCAAACAGATAAATAGGTGAATAGTTAAAAATAAAGATAAAATGAAATTCTTAACACAATATTTGAAAACGAAATTAAATCAAGACAGTCAGAGTTTGGCGGGGGAGGGAGATTTTCACTAAACTGTTCTTAAGTTTTCCATTTTAAAACAAAATTATATTTTTGGGTGCAGTAGTTAGAAACGAAGGTCGGAATATTGATGTAAACGAAAAGAGGGTGAAAAAAGGCAATAATTTTGTTTGAAAACTCAAATTTTGCGGAAAAATTAATGTTTTTGAAGCATTTAAAAGACATTGAATAAACTGCTAAAATGGGAAAATTTAGCAGGAAACACGATGCACTTGAATCTACCTTTGTACTTTAAAACTCAACAAACTCATAACACGAAGAAAAAATTGCGAAAAAACATCGGTAACGCACGCATCAGTTTCGTAACAAATACCTTCTACTTCGGCGCTGCCGACATGACCGCTGCCGACATGACAAATTTCCCGCAATATGATAGCTGAACATTCCTAATTGAAGATTAGAAAATAAAAATACCTTATTATGTCCATGACAATAGGTTTCTTTTCCATTATGTAAAAATAAATTGAAAAATTACTTTATTTTGTGTCTTAAATTCCGCTGCCGACATGACACTTCATTTGGTAGAAACAGATAAGTCAAGATTGAAAAAATCTTACCTATAATTTAATGCAGCCGAAGTGAAAATTTTCCATCGGAACTAAAACATCACATATTAGAGCTTCTCCCAGCGTAATTTTTTGGCGCCAAAAAATGTTTTGTCTAGAATTTATCATTCCGGAAGTTGGTTCACTCGTCATGTTATGAAAACTTGTGACAAGCAGAAATTGCCTTTTTTTATCGATCTAAATTCATTTTATCTAAAACTCAAGAGTTAAACGTCATAGATGAACATAAAACACGTTATTTTCTTTTGTATTTGTTTCTGCTGCGATGTTTTATAATCCACAGGATTTTTTTGAACTTTGCGATTCGAATGTGTGACGCGCTGCCGACATGACATTGAGGCAATAAAAAGAGTTCTGTTGTCACAAATTAAAGTAAAACCTGAAAATTTTGTCATGGATTGTATGTCCGACGCAGTTTACTGTATGGGAAAAGAAAAATTTTTGGTTTTTATTTGGAAGTGCTTGAGAAATTCATTTGTGACTCAAATTAGCACTTTTCCTGATATTCACCCATAAATTATCATAAAACAAAAAGCTTTTCATATACTAAATTCATGGAAATTGATTACAAAATATTCACCATTACATGTTTTCATTTTGATATTGACAGTGCATTTTAAGTGCAGACTCAATAACTTTTAGCCTAAAACAGTAAAATATGATCCTTAATTTAGTTATAGTTTTGAAAGCAAAGAGCCATCATTTAAAAGGGCAGTTGCCCTCTCTCCCTGACTTTGAGAAGTGAATGTATTTTTATGTGGCCATATTTTTTGTGGATTTTTTCGCAATAATATTCATCAAGTAGTTACCTATTGACTATCCTCCCTTGGAAAATTTTGAAATGACAGTCTTACCTGAAAGCCAAAAGGGCCATGTACATATTTATTTAAATACACTCTTCAAATTATAAAAAAAATGATGCTCTCAATTGCTGTACCTTTTGTACATAAGATCTTTATGCTCTAATACTTTCATCCTTTTTCGCACTAAATGAATTTATTGGAAAGTATCCATGAAATAACTTTTTAGGTATTCGTATTGATAAGTCAGTCTATTGCATATTCAAAATACTTTTTTTTACAAATTACCTAGTTTACTGATTTTTTTTTTCTGTTTAATAAACATATCTGTTCTGTAATAAAATCTGATAAATGCCTAATTTAATGTTTATTTTCATTTAATAATTTTAAACAGTGAATGAACTTTGTGCACTGAATAAAGAAGAAATTTATGTTCATTAAGAATTATGTCTTTTACAGTGACAAGGAAATTTGCAATGAAATTACACATTTCCTTGTACATGTATTGACAAAACTGTTCTTTACATGTTTTTAGAAAACAAAACTTAAACATATATATATATCCAAATTTGTGCCAGTTTCGGTGCAGTATTAAACTGGAATTTATGTGTAAAAGATCTGTTGCTACTTCTACTCATGCGATAAAAATTTCTTTTCAAGTGTAATGTGCAACAAATCTGATGAATCAAATGTATGACAAAATCAAATAATTATGACATTTTATATAGTTCAACTATTAAATCATGAACATAGGCAGTGCTATTGTGTGTTGTTTCACTTGCGGTTGGGATAAACTAGCCCCCCCCCCCCCTCCAGCCTTTTTTTTTTAAATTTAGAAATGTGTAGTTATTAAAGACATAAGTCCTTTACAATCAGTTAATCTGTGAACATTTTTTGTACTCAGCAAACATTAACATGTCTGCCTAGTTTTACCTATGAGTTAAATGCTTGGGTTTATTTTAATTTCTGCAAACATGACACATGATTATGTAAGGCATTAATCAATGAGGAAATACTTACAAAAATTGAACAAATTATGTATTCTTCTTAATTCTTCTGTAAAAAGAAAAAAAAATCTTGTCTTTTTACTTGAATATCATTTCTGTTGTATATAATATTGGTAAAAGTTTCTGGAATTATCATATTACATCACCAGATCAACTACATATTTTATCTTTTTACTATGTTTTATACCGTTAAATTTTATTCATTTTTCAATCGTTTTAACTTCAGCTAATCATCCTATTATACTTGTAAAATTCTATAGATTTTTGTTGCATTACCAAAGGAATTGTATTTTCTTTTATTATGTTTTGTAATAAATACTTTAAAAATTGTATGGTTATTTTTTTCTTTTTTCAATTCATACCTCAGTGACATTGTTTCATAATTCTAAATATCTTCTCAGCACCACACAGTTTTTTAATTAGTTATCTAGTTTTTGAATTTTTATAACTTCTTTACTTAGTTTTTAATAAACAGGTATTTAAACTTTTTGATAAAAGCACAAGAACATTAAAATTGTACAAAGTAACAATAATAATAGCAGACATCTATTTTGGGGGGTTAAAAGGGGAACCCTTCTTTCAGTACAAAAAGTAGACGAATAAATAAACAATAATGAGCTTATAGATGGAAATTGGAAACTACAAAAACCTCATTATTGGATTGTTGCGTGTATTTTGATCACTTAAGCTCTCTCTCGCTCCCTTTTTTTTTTTTTGAACAAAGATTTCTTGAGCGTTGAAGCATGTGTCTTTAATTCTTATTAACATTTCATTCGTTAAAATTTTACTTAATGGGGCATTTTACGGTATTTGTGACATTAGGGGTGTCCGTAACAAAACTTTCTAAAAGTTTAAAATTTTTATATATATTGAAAAAGTACATTCTAAAGTGTATGAATATCATATTGTTTTCATAGTTCACTTTATATTATGTTTGTAATTGCACTCAGAACATTGAAAATGCAATTTTCACTGTTACGGACTCTACATTGAATTTTTCTTTAAAAACTAAACTTTTATTCTAATTATTGTTACGGACTCTGTAGTCATCATTTTCACAATCCATAATTTTTTATAGAACGCACTTTTTGATTAAAATTGTTAGCTATATTAGAGATGAGCCTTTACTTTATCTGTCTCAAGTACCAGTTTTGGCTTAAAAATCGGTTTATGCCAGATTTAAAAAAAAAATTCAATGTAGAGTTCGTAACAGTGAAAATTGCATTTACAATGTTCTGAGTTCAATTACAAACATAATATAAAATGAACTATGAAAACAATATGATATTCATATACTTTAGAATGTACTTTTTCAATATATATAAAAATTTTAAACTTAAAAAAGTTTTGTTACGGACACCCCTATGTCACAAATACCGTGAAATGCCCCTAATACATTTTAAATGAAAACCTTCACATTTAATATAAATATTTTCATTGAATTTATCACTAGAAGTTTGGTACTTGCTACAAAAAAGATTAATTACTGTGTTTAGTTTAAGGTATTATAAAATGATTTCTGAGGCTCCCAGCTTAGATAACAAAGGAGGTAGGTGACCTTATCACTTGAATAGGATTTATTTGTCTACATAATACAATTTTGTATTTAGTAAATATCAATGTATGATCATCTTATGAGAATCGAATTGAGCTGCATTAACGATTTTCAATGCAGTCCTTTTTGGACAACGACCAACTGGTTGACCAAAAAAAGAGATGGGCCGATTGTGCGGACTCTGATTTTGGTATGATCAAAAACAAAAACTAGAGATCCACAGCAAAAAGAAGATAGTCTGGCTGGTTCTCCTAAGGAAGGAGGTTTTTCTTATTACATTTATCTTAACTTGACCACTATGTCAACGTAAAACAACCACTAAAAACACTAGATCCCTATACTTCAAAAAATAAAGTGTTGTTTTTACAGTATAATACTGGCAGCTGAGGTTCCAGTTCAAAACTAAAGTGCACGGTGATAAACTGTAAAATTAGCAATTTGACAGTTTATTATTGTAAAATTAGCAATTTTTACAGTTTATTACTATAAAATTTGCTGTATTATAATTTAAAAACAAAATTCAGTTTTTACAGTGAAGAAGAGCTCCTTTTAGCCCCGATACAGTTACCCTTTTTATTATTACTATATTACTTTTAAATTTGCTTTTTTTTTCCAACCTTATTGCTTTCATTTTCACTTTTTAGTTTAAAAAGGTTTTTTTTCCCCTTACTATTTGTTGATTCATCGTTCAACGCTTTAACTATCTTCAATAAAATGTGTATTCTTAGGTATTGTTTACTGTATGAAATGGATTTCCGCCTATTTGACACGCAAAGTGAAGCAGAAGACAGGCTGCCGAAGATTCGACCTGTACGATTTGTACGCCTTCAACGAACCCGTGAGATTGGGCTACCTCTTACCCAGATTGGAAATGGAGACAGAATCTCCTCTTCCAGAAAGTCACGTTCGAAATGTAAGTCCCTTCCCTTAAATAGTTTTCCTGTTAATTATCTATCTATTTACCTACACCGAGATGACTAGGATGTCTAATTGAAGTTAAAAACCAACGTAAATAAAGCACACATTAGGTAGAAAGTACTGCAAATAGCTATGAAAGTTATGAGAGTTCTCTCACAGCTTTCATGTTGTGTGCAGTGGCGGCGAGTGGGGATTAAAAGTGAAGGGGCAAATCTTTTTTTTTTTTTAGAAGCTGTTCCCTTGATTTTTAGATATCTTTTGATGACATAAGGAACAGAGTCTTCGGAGGTTCTCTTCGATACATGCTTCGGAATTGTAGCTTCAAAAACGCAGTCGCCACCATGCTAAACTTACGAATGAGAAAATTGGCACTTTTCAGGAGAGCCAAAACACTGCGTATAACTTTTTCCCACCTGACGTGTTTGGTTATTTTCAATTTTTAAACTTTTATAGATATCTTTAAGTGTAAAACTATCGTTCGAAGGTATCATTTTAATTTTAATTATTTGTAAAATTCTAACTTGAAAAACGCGATTTTTCACATTCGTTATTTTAGCATGGTGCCGACGATATATTGGGGGGGGGGGGGGGATCCAGTTTCTGGTTTTGAACGGGGTCATTTTCGGAAAGAGAGGGGTCAATGTGCTATTTTGTGCGAAAACGGTGGAGGGGGGGGGGGTACTTGGCGATTTTTTTAAAAAATAGATGTTTCAAAACTGCAGTGTTAGGCTATATTTGGTCGTTTAAGTAAGGGATCATGACCCCGTGACTCCTCCCCTCTGGATCCGCGCCTGGTAATATAATTATGGCAGCGATTGGGAAGTGGGAGGAAGTTAAAGAACTCCATCGATGAACTTTCTCCCAATAATTCTTCGAATCTAAAGGCTTAAAAAAAGAACTATGGACAACGCTTGATGATGTAAAGAAAATTGTAAGATGGGGTTCTTTCCTTCAAAAACTTTGAAACTGGTATCTTGAAAACGGAAATTTTGACATTTTTTTAAACCAAATTTTAGGGTTTTTCATGAAGATTTTGCGAAATTAAAGCATTAAAAAAGTTATTTGAAGCTACTTTTGAGAGACTTAAAGAGAATGATTGGAGTTTGGATGTTCCCCCACACATTTTTAGCTGATGAATTCTTAAAACTCAACTTTAGACTTGCTTTAGTGATTTTAGAAGGCGATTTAAGAGACTACCCCGGATTTTTCAAATTGAAGTTTTAAAAACGCAATTTCATGCTATCTTTATTGATGTAAGGGTAAAGTGGTTTCCTTCATAGAACAGATACAGATACATAAACTGGAATCTTTTGTAACCTTGAGCTACCTTTGGTAACTTTTAAATTCGGATGATCTCTCTAGAAATTTTTCGAAATTCAAATCTTTAGCGATCTTTCGCTTAGACGATCTTCGATGGCGAAAAGGGGGGGGGGCAGTCGCACCCTCTCACCCCCTCGACTCGCCACCACTGGTTGTGGGCTGAGTTTTTTGGACTGATGAAGAGGCTCCATTGTATCCTTGAAATAGCTATTTGCTGTACTTTCTACCTAATTTGTGCTTTATTTACATTGGTTTTTAACTTCAATTATGTTTTAGCACAAAGCTTATTTGGTCATTTTTCATTTTACTAGGATATCTGTACATATATATATGCAGATGACATACATAGTGGCGCAAAACCAGAGGGAGATTTTAGGGTCAAAACACTTCCCCAAACTCTTGTTTTTACTCATAATGCCAATGCTTAAACTTTGATCTCGCTGCTCTTAGGTGCATATAAAGGCGGTTATGAAAAAAAAAAAAGAATACCAAAAGGTAATTTCAATTGCGCTACTGTATTGGACACAAAATGTATGAATAGGCCATGCAATGATAAGGCTTTCATTTCTAATTCAGGTGATTCATGTAAATTGTAAAAAGATTTTTCATCTGATTATTACCACACCATAGGAATTAATACATTCTGAATGCAGGATTTCAGTTGAAGATAGACACATAAGACGCTCCATTTGAAGGGATTGGGCGTAAATAGTGGTATCTGACAAAATTGTAAAACTCGAATCATTTGGTGAAAACAATGGTATGTGGGTATATGAACAGAAATATTACAGGGTTTAACCCTACACTGCATAGCGTTGCCAATTGGCAACATGGACTTTTTTTACTTATGACCATGCATAAGGCAACTCAATCATAAAAAGCAAGTATAAAGTGTCCTTAAAGCAAATATAACCATCTATCTTCAAAATCATTTTTTTAAAACTGTGTTCCAATGTTTCCTTATTACACTAAAAAGTATATATATATGTCTTTCAAAGAACAAAACATCAGGCAGTGTAGGGTTAAGAATAAACACATCCCTTAATAATGTACCTTACACACACGCACTTTGTTTTTAAAATCAAAATACTTCAGGCAGTAATTTTTCGAAATTTTCAAAAGCCATACCTTTGATTTTGAAAATGCTAGTTACCATTATTTACACCCGAGCCCTTCATTTTAAAAATCAATATCTTACAAATAAATGCAGTAGAAAAATGACTGCCAAAAACTATTACAACCGGCCTTTTTTTTTTACTTTAATAAACACTAAGTTCATTAATGTTTTCTTTATGCGCGTTGTGCATTTGTATCGAAATTATTTTACATTAAACTTATTACATATTTATTTATCACTAGAATGAAGTTTTTTTTCATTCGTGGACCCTAACCCCAATTTAGACACTACAGTGAACTCTCACTTCTGCGCCGGCGCATAAGTGAGAGTTCACTGTAAGTCTAAATTGGGTCGTTCGTCTGTCGTTCAAAAAGGCGCATAAGTGAGAGAGACGTATAAGTGAACCAGCCTATTTAAAGGACTAAAACGAAACATAGGTTTTAATGAGAGAATGAATAAGAATGTTTCTATAGACAAGGGATATATTACTACGGTTTAGCAATTACTGGAACATAACTACAATGATAAACAGAAAAAAAAAATGTTGCATACCTAATTACAAACTGCTCCTTTTAAAACGATCCATAATAGGTAATTGTTCCTCTCCGAACTCTAGTTCATGCGGAAAAAATGCCTTCCGTGAGCAATAGGCGAAGATTAAAGGGGAAAGTGAAGAAAAATGCTTATCTTTTAAATAAAATTATATTTTTTGTTTACATATTACGGAAAATTCAGCGCATAAGTAAAATATTTATCTTTAGAGTGACGCATAAACGATTGATACTATCATTATTTTGCTATTAAATGTGCTGGGACCATTTAAAATCGTCGTATAAGTGAAAAAGGAGCATAAATGAGGCGGTGTATAAGTGAGAGTTCACTGTAATATTAAATCTTAATTTACGCTGCATTTTCTTGGAATGTCCCGCGTAAAGCGATTATTCACTGTACTCCACTAATTAGCATTGATTTAATTTATCAAAAAAAAAAAAGAAAGAAAGAAATCTGGTGTAGACCCCACACTACTTTTTTTTACGTTTGAATTTCATAACAGATTACTTAAGTGTTAAAAAAGTGCCTTATAGTGAGCAAGATAACAAATCAAACATTTACACCCCCTAATTTGTCACGAATCAATGCGAAAAAAAAAATTGTTTTACAATGATTCATTTCCTAAATATCGCCAAAGCGCCATACTGAACTCAAATCCGAAAAATCATTTTTTTCGCCAAGTTAGCGGCAAACACTTGGCGTCTGAAAGTTTGTCAAGATATTGCTAAGTGGTTGCGCGAAATCATATCACTTTAGTCTGCATGGAAATAAACACCAATTTACCGCTTAAAAAGGGGCAAAAGACCCATTGGGAACATTCAAATGCAACCACAAGGGGAGGTACACAACTAGACTCCCCTTCAGAGCCTACATACTAGAAGCTTCTAACGGCATACAGTTTTTGAGTAATGCGGCATACATACACACATACATGCATACATACGTACATACAGAAGTCACTAGAAAACTTGTCATAATTTATTTGGGGATGGTCGAAAAGGATTTGTCGGCTGTTTATATGTTGGTAGGTACAGATGCGAGTGCTGACAGGTCGAAAAAATGACTCAACATTCATTCGGGGAAGAGCAAAATCAAAATTTTGGACGGAAATTTGAGTCAAGTATTTTCGCGATCACAATACTTATTTTACTATGTAAAAGGAAGTGAAAACAGCATCGTGCTTAAAATTAAAGCAACGTTATTATTTCTTTTGTTGTTATTTAGTGCAAACATTTTTCAGGCTGCTGATGAAGTATTTTTCTATGGCGGAAATTCCAAATCAGAACATCTCATCGCTCGTATTGCAAGAGGATGCAACCAAGAAGCAGAAGCGTGGGTCTACTTAAAATTAGAGAACGGGAAAACTTACCAACTCGCGCAGACGTCCAGCTATCAGCAAGCAAGCGGGCCGACAAATAAAACATTTTCTTGTGGAGGTCTACAGATGGAATATTTGTGTCCAATGAGAAGATGGAGAATATATTACTGTGGAATGCTTGAGTAAGTGAGCGATTACAGTTGAATTCGTTTGCATTTCAAAAAAATCATTTATTGTTCTTCACATGGAAGTTGAGATTTTTTTAAATAGCTTCATTAACACCACACTGCAAAAAATGAACAATTGTTTTTGCAGTATAATACTGGCAGCCGAAGTTCCAATTTAAAACTGTCAAATGCACAGTAATAAACTGTAAAACTAGCAATTTTACAGTTTATTACTGTAAAACAGCAATTTTGTTACAATTTAATATTGTTAAACAACAATTTTACAGTTTATTACCACAATTTTAGAGTCTATTAACATAAAATTAGCTGCATTTACTTTAAAAGCAACAGTGCAATACTGGCAGCAGAGGTTCCAGTTTAAAAGTGTAAAATTCAAAGTAATAAACTGTAACATTAGCAATTTTACAGTTTATCACTGTAAAGCAACAATTTTACAGTTTATTACTGTAAAATTAGAATTTTTACAGTTTATTACTTTAAAGTTAGAAAATTTTACAGATTGTTACTATAAAAGAAGCTGTATTATACTGTAAAAACAACATCAATTTTTCATAGCGCATGCGTGAGGAAAATATTGAAATCCCTTTAATATCTAGAGACAATGAAACAAATCAAACTTTACTTTAATGAATACTTTGAAGTTTTAGGTAGTTTGAATTGGTATAAAATCAAAATTAGTCAAAAGAAATCCAAATAAAAGTGGTTCTTTGGTCCTTTAGAGTCAAAAAGTAATAATTTTAAAACCAAAAATTATGCTGAATGCACCATTTATAAACAGACTAACTAAATACTGAGTCTCTTTGCGCTTGTACTATTGAGTCGCCTACTTTTAACATTGTGCATTTTTTTTTAGAATATAGCCTGCATTTGTGAACAAACACACATTATGTAATTTTTTTCTCTCTTTTAATTTTCCATAGTGATTTATTTATTTTTTTGAATCCAATTTTCCTTAAAAATAAAATTGAAAACAAACATAATTTTTTTATCATCATCAGGCCCGTCATTTAGGGGTTCAGGGGGGCGGTCAATACCCCTCTCTTGACTTTGAGAAATCAATGTGTTTACAGAAAAGTGGGAGTGGTTTTCGTTGTTTCCCGATGAAGTAGCATTGTGTTTGCACTCTTTAACTCCACCTGGAAAAACTTGAAATGACGGGCCTGATCCTCACTTTCAATTTTGTATATGTAAATTATTTTTAGTTATTATTTTATTTTTATATTATGATTTGTAATATAAAGATTTTTTCCGGAAAACAATGAGGGTTCGGCATTTTCACCGTAAGGGATTGATTTAGTTATTAACACTAGCAAATGCAGTAAAGAATGGGAAGCTATAGAGTCTTTGATTACACTGCAAAAAATGAACTGTTGTTTTTACAGTATAATACTGGCAGCCGAGGTTCTAATTTAAAACTGTTAAATGCACAGTAATAAACTGTAAAACCAACAATTTTACAGTTCATTAATGTAAAGTTAGAAATTTTAGTTTGTTGCCGTAAAATTTAGTAATATTGTACTGTAAAAACAACAGTATAATACTGGCAGCCGAGGTTCCAGTTTAAAACTGTAAAATGCACGATAATGAACTGTAAAATTAGCAACTTTATAAGTTATTACTGCAAAATTAGCAATTTTACAGTTTATTACTGTAATGTTAGCAATTTTGCAGTTTAGAAATTAATTTAGAAATTTTTACAGCTTATTACTATAAAATTAACTGTATAAAACTGTAAAACAACATTCAATTTTTTAACAGTGCAGAAAAACAAGCTGTATTTTATTATTTGGTGCCCAACCATACTTGCTAAGTATACTGCTTTTCAAAATCAAATCAGTAAAATAAAGGACTTAATTAATTTTACTAAGGTATTTATTCAAGTTCAACAAATTTAATCCAGTATTTTGAAAACTTGAAACTATCAAATGTTTGGGGAATTATACATCAAAAGAATGATGTCGGTGGAACGCTCCCTGTTTTAACATTTAGGGAATTTTCTTTGTAATTTTTTTACCATTAATAAATGCTTAATATATCAAAATAGACATTTTTACTTTGCTGTTTATCCTTCAGTGACTGAAGGGTAATTCATGCTAACAGACGTATCAATTTTTTACAAAATAGCCTACCAAAATTTCGAGCATATTCATTTCTGTTTTGTTGAGTCAACTTACGCGGAACTACTTACGAAGTACATGAGCTCTTGGACATCCACCTAATGCAGTTAAGTTTTGAACATTTCCAGAAACAAATTTGACTAATTTCTTTTGCGCAGTAACGGATTTATCTCAAGAGATACGTCCGTTAGTGAATCAAAAAGCATTATATTAATGTTTTTTTTTTTTTTTTCGCGAATCTTCAAAATTTAATTGCATTTAGTAGAAGTAGCGTCAATGTTCTTTATTAAATTCATGCAACGAAACAAGGATCTAACATCATTGGAGGATTAATAAATCGGAAAGATGAATAATCTTTGTAGGATGTTTTGTACGACAAAATTGATGCTTTTATTGAAATGGAATTTTTTCTATGTGTGTCTCGGCGTTTGTGTTGATCCCCCCCTTCCCCTTTTCCTTTATTAGCTTTTGAAACATTTGGACTTTGCACTTTAACTTTTTTCTCCTTTCGAAAAATCTTCCTTTTCTTTTTTTCCTTTTTGCATTCAAAATTTCTGTATTGACTTTAAAGTGCGTTATGAATGTATAACCAAAAGTTTTCTTCTAAAAAATCGTTTTTTAATATAATTCCAGGTGTTTTTAGCTTCAATTTATTTATTTATTTACAAACTTATTTATTACTATTATTATTATTAGTATTAGTATTAATTTTGGAGCAACTTTTGACTTTTTATTTTGTTTTTTTTTCTCATCTGAAGCTGTGTTCTTTTACCTAAAAGAAAAAGTATTGTATTGATACATTTTTGTAATATTAATAGATGTCTTGTATGCATTTCTGTATCTCTTTCGCAGGGAGAAAAATGAAGATGAAAATGACGCCGTCAGAATTGCCTTTGTAAAGTTCACTTTTTTGTAAGTAAAAAGTTTTCCCTGGAAAAGAACAAAGTACTCAAACACAACTACGTACTTTAGTTTTAGTGCTTTTTATTTAAAAATTGCAGAGAAAAAGATATGACATAAAAAAATTGAGAACATGATTTAGTATTTTAAGAATGCTCTTGAAAATTGAAGCTTGCAAATATTTTTCTGAAAATCAGTAATAAATTATAATTAAGTGGGAAGCATGTTTTATATTCATGTTATATGGTTTGTTTGAAATTTAAATAAATTAATTCTGGCAGTCGAAAACAGAACAACTCCTCGAGCACATTCTAGCAAGACGAAAAAATAGAACAAGAAAGAAAGAAAGAAAGAAAGAAAAAACAAGCAAAAAAACTGTTGCACAAGCAGCGGCGAATCATACAAGGGAGGGGCGATTTGATGATCGCCCCTCCCTTGACGAACTTTCCACCTCTATTTTTTCGATATCAAGTCCAAAAAACGTAATTTTGGACAATTTTTAATGATTTCCGGGGTTCTCTCACAGAAATATTTCAAAATTGAAGTCCAAAATATTTCTGATCAATATTTAAAGAAAAAGCAAGTAATAAAAATCTTTCCCCTGTCTTGAAAAGTTTCAAGATCCTCAAAATAGCCCCTGTCAGAAAGAAATCAAAATAGCCCCCTGTCTTGAAAAGTTTCTAGATCCTCCTTTATGCACACGCATTCCCGTTATCACAGAACTTTCTATCTCTGCCACTTTTTGGTTCACATTAGGTCGATATTTCAGGATTCTACTGTATTAAGAATAAAATAAATTACAAATTTTGATTTGATTTCTCTGTGATAGTGTTGTTTTTCATCCAATATCCATCACTTTATGTTTTAGGTGGAAAGCTTCATCTGACCTTTACGATTTGAGCTATGATTTAAATGCGAGTACACTCGCCGATTGTCGAGCCAATATGGAGTGGAAGTTTCCCTATTACCCTCGTTTGAGGAGGTGAGTTTCAACACATGTGTTGAGTTGGTCTAAAGTTGGTCTAAGGTTGGTTTAAAGTTGGTCTAAGTAACAGGATATCTTTGAGTAAGGTTAATAGTTCTTCAAATGGTTTTTGCTATTGTAATTTCTTATTAGGAATTTTTTTGTTAATATTTACCAATAAATGCAATAACCCTGTTAAAATATGAATAGGGCAGTTAAAAGTTGAGGGATTGTGAATCACAGTTACCCCGAATGATGGTATTTATACACTGTAAAAAATGAATGTTATTTTTACCGTATAATACAGCCAATTTTGTAGTAATAAACTAAAAATGGCCAATTTTACAGTACTAAACTGTAAAATTGCTAATTTTACAGTAATAAACTAAAATTGCTCATTTAACAGTTTATAACCGTGAATTTTACAGTTTTAAACTGGAACCTCTGCTGCCGGTATTATACTGTTGTTTTTATAGAATAATACAGCTAAATTTTACGGAAATTAACTGTAAAAATGCTAACTTTACAGTATGAAACTGTAAAATTGCTGATTATACAGCTTATTACTGAGCATTTTTAAATTGGAACCTCGGCTGCCATTATTATACTGCAAAAACAACAGCTCATTTTTTGCAGTGTAGTTCTTAAAATGGTTTTGTTATTGTAATTTCTTATAAGGAATTTTTCTGCTAATATTAACAAATAAATGCAATAACCCAGTCTAAAATATGAATGTTGGCAGTTAAAAGTTGAGGAATTATGAATCACAGTTACCACGAATGATTGTACTTTTACTATAGCATTTAAATGTATGTAATAAAAATAATTGATTGATGAAGAAAATTGCCTAGGTGTTTTTTCTCTTAGCTTCACTCTAGTTTTGAAAATTAGAGAAATTTTTTGAGCCTATCCGCCCCCCCCCTCCTCCCATATCTCGTCTAATTGAAAAAAAAAGGACTAGTTAAGCAGCGACCAAAAGAGCGTCGTAAAATATGTTTCTGGACGCATAAACTAATTGCTATCGGTGTAACAGACTAATAGACAAATACCTTTGTGCATAAAATAAAAGCATATAAAGCAACGTTGAAAAGCACAAATGAGCAGGAATACTGCAGACACGTGTTTCAGCGTTAGAAGAAACGCCTTTTAAAATGCAAAAATGTGAGCTTTGGATGCACAGACATTCGACAAAGGCTCTCTTATTTTTCTGTTTTTCAGGCTCAAGTTGGAACTTCTTTATTATATTATTACACTATTTCTATCGCTGCTGTCGGATGTCTGTGCATCCATAAGCTCACATTTTTGCACTGAAAAAGGCGTTTCTTCTAACGCTGAAACACGTGTCTGCAGTATTCCTGCTCAGTGCTCATTTGTGCTTTTCAAAGTTGCTTTACATCATTTAATTGCTATCGTGTTCCCGTTATCAAAATATGAGACATTGTCTGCCGAAATCTTGTGAAAAGTGGTCAAATTAAGTAAGTTTCGGTAATAGTAATGGACATTTTTGCCAGCGCTTTGCAGATGGATGTCCCCGTGAAATTGCAGGATGTTTCTATTTCTCACGAAATTTTTAAAATTGGCGCTTTCCTCAGAGTTCGACAGACTTGAAGACTTTACATCTCGATAACGGGAGGCGAAGGCAAGTAGTTTATACGTCGAAAAACGCCTCAATGTATTCTTTGGAATGCTACATATTTTTTTTTTTATTCCTTTCATTATTACACTTTTTGTGTAATTCCCTGGTCAGAAGTAGAACTCCCAAAAGTGACACTGCAAAAAATAAAGTGTTGCTTTTACAACAGTGGCAGTAGAGGTTCTAGTTTGAAACTGTAAAATGCACAGTAAAGAACTGTAAAACTTGCAGTTTTATAGTTTATTATTGTAAAGATGCAATTTTAGTTTATAATCGCAATTTTACTGTTCATTACCACAAAATTAGCTGTGTTATACTGTAAAATCAACAGTATAATTCTGGTAGCAGAAGTTCCAGTTTGAAACTAAAATGCACAGTAATTAACTAAAATTCGCAATTTTGACAGTTTTTTACTATAAAATTAGCTATATTATACTGTTTTTTACAGTGTATTAACACATTTACTGTATAATGCTATGGATTTTTTTTTCTCAAATGGATTATATGAAAAAAGAACTTTCCGTGATACTCTTTGATTGATTTATTTTTTTATGTCGCCATTACTGATCATTTTTCGTGCACCACAAACTACTACTTTACTTAACCACAAATGGTACACATATCACAGGTCGTGAAACACTGCTTTAGGTAATTATCATCGTATTATTTTTTATTTTAGGTTGCCTGAATCGCTGAATGCATATTTTCAGTCTGGAGTTTTTTATGGTTTAGTTACGGTAGATGACGGCCCAAATCATGAAATGTTTATGTATGGTGAAAGAGTGAGACATTTGGGTAAATAAACTTCTGTAAATGCTTCTGCTTTGATAGTAATTTAATGGTTTCGGAATGAAATTTTTATTTTTATAAATCTTTTAAAAGGCAAAAGCGCACATATTGTTGGGTCTAAATTCAAGCACATCTTTGGAAATACTCCAAAAGTAAGTGACATATTTTTGCTTTCAACAACATAGTTTTTTCTCTTTTTTGCTGTTAATGTGGAATACATATTAGTAACTTTTTTTAAATACTTGGTCACACTAATAGGCAAAATAAAAATTTAATGCATTTGATTTTTTTTAAAAAAGTTTTAATTTCTATAATATTGTCCTTTTTTTTTCAAAATGACTGACCCAAGTTTCGGTTTTTCGGTAAATGTACTGGAAGCCTTCTCAGTTCTTGAGCAAAGCAGTAATTTTGAAAACCCAAGCCACCAAAATGAAACAAGTATGAAGATTGATTAGGGGATACAAATAAAACAAAATTAGAAATCCTGTTTGAAAATAACAAATATATAATACAAATAATATAAAAATTGTATTACTTATTGTGCTGAAAATTCAAAAATGATGTAATAACACTTAAAATCAAACGATAGTTCTACCGCTTCTTTTTATTTTTGTCGTTCTGATCAGCCTTCAATCTTCAAATTAAATACTTGCAAATATTTTGAAGTTTATTTTATTTCGTTATAATAATTGAGTTTCTCCAAATCTAGACCGATTTGTACTTATAATGGATCATGAAAATAAAAGAAAAATACTAAGCGAGAAGGGAAGCCAGCTTGGGAACAACACGGGTCATATGCATTGTTTGTTGGAAAATATTCAAAGCCGTTCTCTTTTTCGTATTAAAAATAAGTAAATGCAATATTATTGTCTGTATTTTAAGTACCATTCAAAAGACCGTAAACCGCCTATTACTTCTTTAAATAAATGTAGTAAATTCCCCCTTACAATGAGCACCAATACAACGAAATGTAAATTTCAACGAAATAAATTTTCAGTCAATCACAACAAAGTTCCCATTAAAACGAACAAAAGTTTAGATTCTTTGGAGGTCCTTGTAACGAAATTGCACTGCATTAGTATCATCATTCTTCACAACTCGCTCTTTTAAGTTGAGCTATGCTATTTGCCTCTTTTCGGGATAATAGGGGAAGGGATAATTGCCGCTGAGCTGGGTTGAGCTACTTTCGTAGTTTTGCAGCAGAATGTTAACTCAAATCCGCTCCATACCCTGTTCCCTTTCTACTAAACTCTCCCAAAAAGACGCAAGCATTGTCAAGGTCACAGCTCAACTTATCAGAGTCACACTGTATCATGGAGTTTTGTTTGTACACTGCAAAAAAAAAAAAACTGTTGTTTTTACCGTATAATACCGGCAACAGAGGTTCCAGTTTAAACTTGTAAATTGCACAGCAATAAACTGCAAAATTAGCAATTTTACAGTTTATTACTGTAAAGCAGCAATTTTGCAGTTTATTACCACAAAATTAGCTCCATTATACTGTAAAAACAACAGTATAATACTGGCAGCAGACGAACTGCAAAATTTCTGTTCGTTTACTGTGCATTTAAAACTAAAATGTACAGTAATAAACTGTGAATTAGCAATTTTACAGTTTATTACTGTGAAATTGGCAATTTACAGTTTATGACTGCAAAATGAGTAATTTTACAATTTATTATCGTAAAATTAGCAATTTTTAGTTTATTACTATAAAATAAACTGTATTATTGTCTAAAAACAACATTCATTTTTTACAGTGTATTTATCTTTCATATTTCTTTCTTTCTCCTTAAATACTTAGAATGGACTCAGTTTCCACGCTGGATTGTCATCCTTGCCGAACATGTTTGAAGAGTACGAAGAATAGATTTTTCATGAGTATTTAATACAGAATAATTACTTTTAAAATAATTAAGCTAATTTATGGTTAGCGTGTTTGTGAGTTTTCTTGCTTTATATTTGCAGCTTGTCTTTTGGTTTTGTAGTCACTTCAAGTGGAAATTTGAAACCGGTAAAGAAAGCGTACATTGATGTTATTGATACTGAAGTACCCACTAACATAAATGCCGGATTTCTTGCAGGTAAATTCAATGTTCTTATTTTCTTCATGATGAAAAATGGAATGAAGATACGATTGTTTAATTGTGTTGAAAAGAAAGATATTTCTCTTAGAACTCTCATCAAATCTATCAGTTATCTTATTGACATAACCTGTACCTGAAAATGTAATATTTTAAATGTAATGAAATTTTTGTTCTTTTGAACAAAATAAATGATAGTGAATTATGAGAGTTCTTACATAGCTTAATTTCTTATGACATATTTGCACTGTGAAAAATGAATGTTGTTAGCCTACTTTCCCGTTAAAAATAAAAGACGAAAAAAGTATTAAAAGTGGCTTAATGCATCCAAAAATTATCGCCAAGTCCAAAAAAAAGTCAAAAAGAAACAAAAACGTAAAATTCATATTATTTTTTG
Organism: Uloborus plumipes; assembly: GCA_038373865.1. Lineage (NCBI taxonomy): Eukaryota > Metazoa > Arthropoda > Arachnida > Araneae > Uloboridae > Uloborus > Uloborus plumipes. Next base: position 89,626 of record JAXGGA010003854.1, read on the forward strand.
TTCGAAAGATTTCGGACAGGCTCATTCCCATATTTCGCTGTTTGATTTGAACCATATTTTGTTCAATGTTGAACCGTTCAGAAAAAACTTAACATTAGAGCCTACGGGGAAATTTAAGTTGAATGTTGATCCTGAACTTAAAGGCGGATTTTTTTCAAACTAACTTTGTAAGAAAATGGTTTTGATAAATAATGTACTGTAAAGTACTTTTCTGAATAATCTTCTGTGAGGACTCTGATTCCGACTCCGACTCCGCTAATATGGCGGACATGCAGGCTCAAAAAAAAAAAAAAAAAGACTGACTGTGCAGACGATTTTTTGTTTATTTATTCATTTGCTTTATTTTATTTATTACTATTATTATTATTTTTTTTTTTGGCAGACGATTTTTTTGTAACAAAAATTTTTTATTTAGGAGCGCATTTTGTTCTTTATTTATATTTAACAACTGGCAACGGATTAAAAATGAAATTCGAGACATTTTATTAACGGACGAGTTTTTTTTTTTTTTTTTCTTTCTTTGATAAAATGTGTTTTGATGTTCTTTGTCCTCTTTTTTTTTTTTTTTTGAAAACAATTGAGGAACTTTAACAGTTACATTCTGAAAGGTGCGACAAAACTTTATTTGTTCGTTTATTTACTTTTTACGTGTCTATTTCATCTGATGAGAGGGGTATATTTTGCTTTTAGAAATCAGCTTTAAGTGCTAAAAAGGTATGCTTGACGTAATTTTCAGTCTCAGGTAATCAAAAGAATAATGATCAGATGCTAGAATGCCGATGTCGATGTACGGGAAAGTAGGCTCGTTTAGTTCTTGACAGAACTTCTTGTTACAGTGTAATGCAGCTAATTTCATAGTAATAAACTGTAATAATTTTAATTTTACAGTAATAAACTGTAAAATTTCTAATTGTACTGTACTAAACTGTAAAATTGTTGATTTTGCAGTAATAAACCGCATAATGACTAATTTTACAGTTTATTACCGTGCATTTTACAGTCTTAAACTGGCACCTCTGCTGCCAGTATTATACTGTTGTTTTTACAGTATAATAGAGCTAAATTTTATGACAATAAACTGTAAAATTACTAGTTTTAAGGTTTACTACTGTACATTTTACAGTTTTAAATTAGAACCTCGGCTGCCAGTATTATACTGTAAAAACAACAGTTCATTTTTTGCAGTGTATTATACGGAAATTTTTTTAACCTTCTCGTAAACTTAAATAAATCTAAATTGATACGATATGGATTTGTAATGAAAACTATATACTCATTACCCGTTTTCCTACAGAACTTTTATGCAAAGATCAAAGTCATGTGATAATATTCTCTTACACTGTTTGCCTTTATGTTACACAATTAATTTTAACAACTAGTTGGAATTTATTAATAAAGAAATTTTGAATTTAAGATTTTTTTCCAGTGTAAGTATACAGAAATAGAAAAAAATTACACGAATGAGTAAATTTTCCACTTTAAGTAAGTAAAAAAGTTTTAAAAAAAGAACAAAAGAAAAGAAATTAACGTATGAGTGATTTTGACACAATACTTTTCAAAAAAAAAAAAATCAATTCTACTCTATTATTAAAATTTAAATTCTTTTTTCCTGAAGAGGAATTTTGTTTTCAAAAAATGCTAACAAAAGTTGCAAAAGAAAAACAAAACCCCGCGTTATTGCTAACTGTTTTAAACCCTTCAAAATAGAATAGTTGGAATGGAAAGAAACTGTTCAATGGAAAAATGGAAATGAGATATCTTTATGTGAACCAAGTCCTTAATTTCAAGCAAAAATAGTTTGTTTGATTATGGATATTCCTTCTAAAGTTATGAAAGAGAGGAATGGCAGAAGATCAGACAAACCGACTGAAACCCATTTCCCCACGAATGAACCCTATTTTTGAAATTTAGGTTTTCACTACTTGTTTAATCATTCGCTTTGAAAGAAAATATATCGATACTGAAACCTACTTTCAAGCTTTAAAAAATAAAGGAAAAACATTTATTTTAAAGTAAGTTAAAAATGTGTATGCCCGTCAAAAAACTTAAAAACATCACAGCAGCCGCGTGATTTGTAGGAGTGGATTTACTTACAATTCGACGAATTCCTCTCCGAGGGTAACGAATTTCGGGGAATGGAAAACTTAGAGTTAAGAAATAGTGCTTTTAGATTTCGAGAAACTTGTAAGTACAAAGTATTTAATTAAACACACAATTCTTGCTTTCGCAGCAGACACTATTTTTGGTTTTGGAAACCGTACAGTGCTACAAAAACTTTAGACCCGTCATTTACGGGGGTCAGGGGGGATCAATTGCCACCCCCTGACTTTGAGAAATCAATGTATTTACATATAAGTGGGCGTTTTTTTTTATGTTTTCTAATGAAATTGCATTGTGTTTGGACCCTTTTCCCCCCTGGAAAAACTTGAAATGACGGCCCTGAAAGTCTTTGAAAGTTATACTTTTCTTTTTCAGGGGAAGTATATGAAATGTTGGGGAAAATCACTGAAAGTCCAATCTTGCTTAAAAGCAGGCACGGTTGGATAGGATCCGTGGAAGTAAATTTCATTTCTTTTACGATGGGCGATTATGAAGGGAATGGAGTTTTTGTGACCGGGTATGTATTGATCAAGTTAAATATATCACGTACGAGCAATTCACATACATGATTTTTAATTTTTGTTTTTTTTTTTCAATTGATTTGCTGTGCACAAGTTTGTCAGTTTTTCTAACTGCTTGTATATTTTAAATGAGCACAGTATAGTTTTGTCTTTTTTCCTTCAATACTTCAAAACTCCTTGCTATTGTGCAACTTCTAATAAATATGTGCATATAAATCAACGAATAATTTTCAAAATTTTCCAACTTTTAGAGTTTTTTTATGTGTGTGAGTGTCTATAAAAGTTCCAATTGAAGGTGAACATACATTTATAACAAGGTTATCCCTTATCCAATCATTTTTAAATCTCTAAGCTCACTTTTTAAGCTGCTCTGGTAAATCACGTGCTGATCAGACCTTGCATGTTGTGCTGCAGATTATACACAACTTAGTTGCTGATAGTCACCATATGAATTCTGTATACTTACCGCAGGTTACGAACTTTTCTAATGTGTATCTTTTAATTTTAGGGATGTCTCTAAAGTTCCTGTGAGAGATTTTGAACATCAAGCAATCAGCTCTCCCGAAAGTATGTTCAGTTGAGCACAAAAGACATTCATTAGCTTTGTTTTATTCTTATGTTAAAATAAAATTAACTTAGTATAAAACCAAACACACTACTCGCATTATTTTCATGATGCTTTCTTTGAAATCATTCAGTGCATCCAATTATAATATTGTTCAGTAAATTTCATTTTATTGACAGATGAAAAAATAATTATTTTTGCAGCCATAGATAATTTAGTAAATGTGATCTTCTTTTTCTCCCCCCTTCGTTTTAGGGAATTAATTCAAATGGATATTATTTAATAGTTAATGAATCTGAGCTTTTTTAGTTATATATATTCCTTAATCATTAATTAACAGAACCCATAACAATACTCTTGAGCGGAGTACATTATTGAATCAATCGCCAAAGTGTTAACTTGTTTATTTACATTTTGATTTTAGTTTTGAAGTGATCTACTTCGTTCAAATTAATGCTAACAAAAATCTTCGATAGTTGTGGTTTATTCTGAAAAAAAAAATTGCTGTTTCATGAAGACTATAGTTATTCAATTTTAACTTTATCTCTGCCCTAAATTTTCGTAAATGCACAATCCCCTTTCCACTGTTCCTACGTTTGTTAAGGTTTTTACAAGATTGTTGAAATTGAGTTCTATTAAATGTTTATTGCTTTTAATCTCTTTCCTCTTAGTTTATTTGGACACGGAAATGAATGATGAAATATGTTCGAAATAATGAAATCATCGAACATTTCAGTTATAGTATACAATTTGTTCACGTATTATTCGTACAGGTTGCCAAAAATAAAACATGCATGATATCAGTCTAATGGATCTCAAATTTCTGGCTCAAAAGTCACTTTATTCTTCATTTTGTAAATATTATAAAGGTAATAAAAATTAAATTTCATTGCAGAGTACCCGAATACTGTTGAAGTATGCTTTATTAATGTATTAAAGTCAACGTTTTTTAAACATGGATGTTTCTTCATTGGCAATGCTTTAGAACTGAACCAATAGTATCAAAAAGAAAAAGAAAAGAGGAATTTCACGTAAGGGAAAAAAATCATACAACTTTTGAAACATTGCATAGACTTTCTTTTTTTTCTGCTTAACGAGAGCTAGAAATACGAATTTCTAACATATTTGAATTTCTGGTTTTCGAGATTTAGGTAACACTTTCTTCAAAATGTTTTTGATTTTAATTACCTTTCCAACTCTTCGTAGAATATCAAGGATTAAAAATTTGACAAAAGCTTTACTTGAATTCATTTCCACATTATGAATTCTGTCTAGGAAATTAAAATTTACAGCTAAAACATTTCAAAATCCACATAAAATGTATTTCATTCTGCTTGTTAGAGCTTTTGAACTCACGGGAATATTTTTTTACTGAGCAAAGATTAGTTTCTATTTCTCTAACTTTTCCTGTAAAAATAAAAGTAATTTAAAAAATCACTATATTTGCTTCATATGTTTTCTTGCAGTTACACCATTGATTGTTAATTTTCACGATGAGGTGTCGTACATTCCTGAGCTTTCAGGAGGAAAAGGTTCTTCTCTAGGAAAACTCACGAAATTGAGCAAAGAAGATAAATCAGTATAACGTTTTCCTGCTTATTAATTAATTTTTTACCTAAAACTCTCATTAATGTTTTAAAAACTCTTAATTTTTTTCTTGTCTGCATAGTTTATAGTTCCCAAAGGAATCATCGTAACAACTGCTGCTTACAGTGAATTTTTAAATCAAGAAATTGAAAAAGAAATCCAGAATTTAGAGGATGTCATTTAGTAAGTAAAAATGTTTGTATTTAGTCAAGAAACATACAATTTAGCATGAAATGTAAATGCAAGATTAAGTTTAGGCAGACTGCCCTTCAAATTAGTATGAATCCGAAGTTGTGTCTCTTTTACTGTCTGATTTTCTTAGGTAAAATCTTCCGCGTATTTACGCATGCATCATGTCTTCTCTGATCTTACTAAAATAGGGGTGCTAGGTAAGATAACAATAAGGGGAAGAAAAATAAGAAGCATTTTGAGCCGTATCAAACAACGTAGAACGATGCCAATTTCAAATACATAGTTTAGTTGAATCTGTCAGAAGGATAGCAAAAATGCAAGCTTTAAATTGAAAACTTCGGAAAGTTCATATTCACAACCCATCACCCCTTTTTTAAGTGGAAAGGTTCGCGAGTGCTAAGCACGGCTTTCACGGACTTACATTATTTTCATTTTTGGGGAAGCAATTTTCAAGTTTTAAATTGTTTCTGTAACTCTGTTCTGTTTAAAGAGATTTTATCACACACACGATAGTGCTACAACTAGACTGAAGGGGGAACACCGTCTCCTGAAATATTTGGTTTCTTATAGTAAAAATGGTGCCGATGTAATGTAAATTGAGTTGAGACCAACTTTTCTGCTGGTGAGTCGTTTTTTACTTATTTTCGGCTTTTCCACGGCATTCGTTTTTCCACGGTTACCGTGTCACCTTATTCCGTGGATAATCGCGAGTTTACTATAGTTTTCTTTTTTTTTAAAGATATTTTTAATTTATTTTCTTGATAAAAGTAGTCTTTCCAAAAAAAATTTGCAGTTTGAACATCAAAATGAACACATTTTTACATAAAGCGATCTATTTAACTTCTTCTATAGTTTTATTTCTGTTAAATTGCATAGAATTATTTTTTTGAATAGGTTCATTTTGTGATCCAACATTATGATTAAAACTGAGAAATTTGGAATTCAAATCAAACTGTTGTGTAATTCTATACATTACATAATAATCTACTCAAAGCTTTTTGTTCATGTGTTTGCTATAATTATTGAATTCACTAATATGCATATTTTTTTAAGTTACATATCATGAAAAAATAAAGTTTTCCTTTTCTTTTACTGCATCAATTACAGCTTTTATATTTCAAAATTTCAGTGAAAAGGTTGTAGGAGATGTTGAGGAAACATGTGATAAGTAAGTATCAGTTACCTATTTGTCTCTACCTTTCATTTCGATTCCCCCCCCCCTTTTTTTAAATCGTATTTTCTTTCTATTTCTTGCCTATTGTAGAATCTTGACCCTCTCGTGCCAAAAATTCTATGCAAACATTTTCAAGAGCTTAAAGGTTTTGAATTTTGTTTTAGAGTAATATCCGTCATCACTCGAACAACACTGCCTCATAAAATTTGTAGGGAAATTGAAAGTCATCTAAATGTTGTGTTTGATGGTCATCATCATTATCATAAGTTTGCTGTCAGATCATCTGCAACAAGTAATTATCTTTACTTTATTGAAACCCGATTCTATGTTCAAATATAGCCAATGTACACTGTAAAAATGACTGTTGTTTTTACAGTATAATACAGCTAATTGAATAGTAATAAACTGTAAAAATTGCTAATTTTACAATAATAAACTGTAAAAATTGCTAATTTTACAATAATAAACTGTAAAATTGCTAAATTTACAGTTTATTACCGCGCATTTTTCCGTTTTAAACTGAAACCTCTGCTGCCAGTATTATACTGTTGTTTTTATAGAATAAT